>SNQJ01S0026380.1:83428-99958 GCA_010110895.2 Picea sitchensis | reverse complement strand
GTACATTAACTTCTTGGTGTCGTAATTTTTTCATATGATCTCCGTTTTAGGCATGTGATATCCCATTGGAAAGGTTTTCTCGAGAACTATGCATTACGCCATAAAATTGTGACTCTATCTACAGTTTGACTGTGGTGAGCCAAAAAAACATTGTTTAGGGCCCCAAAACACCCTATAAGTACAAGAAGATGTGCTGACATGAAAACATACAAAATAAGCCAGTTAGAGTAGCCATTCGAGGCCATGGGTATCCACTTGGAGGATGTGTAGGGCTTCAAACATCCCCAAAAGTGTAGAACCCACAATTACAAAGAAGTACAAAAGAATGTGCTAAACTAAAAACTAACAAGAGGAGCTAGTTGGAACAGGTGGGTGGCCACCAATATCCACCTAGATCATTATGGCATTTCAGATTTGGAAATTTGAACTTTGGAGGTCTAAATATGCTTCACACAAAGGATATGGTAAAATGTTTAGCATTGATTGAAAAACTGGAAAGGATATGTGAAGATTGCATATTTGGAAAGCAACATAGAGAATCATTTCCAATTGGAAAGTCTTACAGAGAAAAATCTCCACTGGAAATAGTACATTCAGACATTTGTGGACCAATGCAAACTCCATCTATAGGAGGCCATACTTATTTTCTAGCATTCATTGATGATTTCTCAAGAAAGACATGGATTTACTTTCTAAAGAAGAAATTTGATGCATTGGGTTGTTTTCAACAGTTTAAATCACTTGTGGAGAAGTAGAGTGGCTATTACATCAAGTGTCTAAGAAATGACAGAGGAGGAGAATATATTTCAAGAGAATTTTAGAACTTTTTTAAAGAACATGGAATCTACAAGTAAATTACTGCGCGACATAAACCACAAAAAAATTGTGTCGGAGAAAGAAAGAACATAACCATAATGGAGATGGCGCACAATATGTTGGAAGACAAACATTTGTAAAGTGAGTATTGGGATGAGGCAGTAGCAAATGCAATATACATATTGAATAGATGTCCGACAAAGAGTGTGAAGAATATAGTTCCTCAAGAAGCCTGGACAAGATTAAGCATAATGTGGCACACTTAATTTTTTTTGGCTACGTCACATACGCACATGTTCTATATGAGATGATAAATAAGTTGGACAACAAGGGATAAAAATGTATATTTGTTTGGTATTCTGAAGACACAAAAGCATTTAAGCTATATGACCTTGTCGCAAGAAAAGTCATAATCAACCAGGATGTTTAGTTCGCGGAGATTGAAGCATGGGATGGGAGTGTAGATAAGAAAGTTAAGATCATTAATGCTATTGCGCATGATGAAACATAATAAGAAGAGGTGTTTCAAACATGGTGTACAAGTTAGTGCGCAGTCCCTTCTACACCTGACACTGCGACACAAACTACAATGCATAATACTCGAGTAAGAATAGTAGGTGCACAGTTTACACCTAGAGCGTAACAAACATCAACAAACAGTTTGAGTAGTTCTACATCTCCATATCCAACTTTAGCAAGTCTTTTACCAAGAAATACAAGAAGTCCACATGACATCTATAATGAAGACACATCAAATTCATTTTTAGTTTTTGCTTTGTTTTCACAAATAGTTGATCCTTTAACTTTTGAAGAAGTTGTCAAAGATGATGTATGGGCACAATCCATTGATGAATAAATTAGATGCATAGAGAACAATCATAAATGGAAGTTAGTTGATTTACCTAATGATAAGGATGTGATAAGTGTCAAGTGGATTTATAAAGCCAAACAAGATGCAAAAGGAAATTTGTTGAAGCACAAGGAGATATTAGTTACAAGAGGTTTTACACAACTACCTGGAATTGATTTCAATGAAACATTTGCACCAGTTGCATGCATGGACACTGTGAGAACCGTGTTAGCAATTGTTGCACATTACAAGTGGCCAGTTTATCGAATGGATGTAAAGTCAACATTTTTGAATGGAAATTTAGAAGAAGTGTATGTGGAATAAACACAAGTCTATGAGGTTCCATAACAGCAAAACAATGTGTACATATTAAATAAAGCATTGTATGGGTTAAATAAATCTCCTAGAGCTTGGTACAGTCGCACTGATTTTTATCTCACACAGAATGAATTTCAGAGAAGTGAAATTGAGCCAGCACTGTACATCAAAGAAAATCAACAAGGTAATATGTTAATTATTTTCTTATATGTAGATGATTTGATTTTTATAGGTGATTTTGGCATAGAAGAATTCAAGTCAGTCATGAAGGATGAATAGGAAAGAACTGGTTTGGGGCTTATGAGATATTTTTTGGGAATATAAGTTCACCAATTTAAAACTGGTATATTTATCTCACATTCTAAGTATGTGCATGAAATTTTGAAAAGATTCAATATGTTAAATTCAAAAGCTGCCCCAACACCTGTCATAATAGGATTGAAGTTAAGCAAGGGATATAAAGGGTCAAACATGGATCCCACACTTTTTAAAAGACTGGTAGGAAGTCTTATGTATATCACAACAACAAGACCTGATATTATGTATGGAGTGAGCCTAATATCAAGGTTCATGGAAACTCTAAAAGAATCACATTGGAAGGCAGGAAAGAGAATCCTGAGATGTGAATGGAAAAATAGATTTTGGTATTAAGTACTCCACTTCAGAAGATTTTAGACTCATTGGATACACTAACAATGATTGTGGAGGAAGCATAGATGATAGAAAAAGTACCTTTGAGTACACATTTCATTTTGGAACAGGTATGATATCATGGGCATCACAAAAGCATCCCATAGTGACTCTTTCTTTAGTAGAGTATGTCGCAGCTACAAGCACAACTTGTCAAGTAGTTTGGATGAGAAGAATGTTAAAATATTTGTTGCAGGAACAACATGAACTGACAACAGTATTTTTTGATAACAATTCAACCATCATGTTATCAAAGAATCATGTGTTTCAAAAGAAAACTAAACATATTAATACAAGGTATCATTGTATCGGAGAATTGATGAAAAACAAAGAGATCTGTTTAGAATTATTCAAGTCAAAATAACAAGTCGCGGAAATATTTACAAAGGCTTTAACAAGAGATGCATTTTAGCATCTGTGCAGTAGTCTGGGAGTCTGCGCAGTAATAGATGAGTGACAGTAAAATGTAAACTCAATTTTTTATAATTGTTTTTTGTAATCCCACCTACTTATAATTAAGGGGGAGTGTTGGAAATAGTGATTACAAGTCGATGAGATCTTCACGTCTCCTCTGATTTGTCATTCATTCAACCTGTCAGTATATTTTTCAGTCAGCCAAACCGTCAGACAGTCAATCTGTATGTCAGACTACAAATGCAAAGTCACACCTTTACTCAAACTTAGTCTAATTTAGTCGAAAAACATATGAGTTATAAATGGAGCCGATCTTTATCTTCTCGAGCTCAGTTAAGTAGTTGAAGAGTCATTCGTATTAATGGTAGTGTTTAATGTTGAGTCAGTATTACTTCTACAAGAATTCATAGTCAGAGTCCATATAAGTCTGAGTCCTTAGTTAGTCAAAGAGAGATGCAGATGATGCAGAGAAGAACATGGATAATTTTAAGGATGGAAATTTATCTCAAAATGTAGAAACCTTAGCGAATCTTACTAGTCTTTAATATGCAAACTATAAAATGTTGGCAATGTTTTTGTAAAAATATTCAAATTTATAAGGATTTTATATAGCTTCTACAAAATTTGGGCTATTTTTAAGGTAAGATAATTTTATTCTATAGAATTTGGGCTAATAAATTTTAGAAAAGCAAATATTTTTTTTGGAAAAAGCATGGAAAATTAGCCCATGAGCGAAATTTATCCCCTAAAATCATCCCTAGAGCAGAAGCAGAGAGGCAGAGAGGAAGGAGAAACAAAAACAACTGAGGAGTCAAAGAAGTCTGAGCACGAGCTTTGTGTTTGTAAAGTCAACAAAAGTCATTTGAGCCGAAACTCATCTTAGTTATTGTATTTTGTATTTGCGCACTGCGTTGAAGTTATTAATATCAAGTATTTTATTTGTTGACAAGTTCTGTCATATTTCTGAGTTTATGTGATAAGCATAGCACGATGTTATTTTGTATCCAAAAATCATTTCATTAAGTGTGTTTTCACAGCGCGCAACAAAATGTGCAGTCTGTGCACTACGCGGTTAGTCTTAATTACTCTGTCGTGAAACCTGTGTGATGCACATTATTTAAAATTGCACTGCGCAGAGTAGTCTCACATTATCGTCTTTCCAAGAGGGTCTTGACAATCTTCACTAATTATAGACTAATATGTCAAATATTCTAAATCCAAATAACAATATCATTGATTTTATTATAAGCATATAATTCCTCTTAAGATTCCTTCCCAGAAAATCTACCCACACTATATACAAATTGCTTTTAATTATTTCTTTGCAATCAACTTCATTGATTTTATTATCAACATATAATTCCTCTTAAGAATCCTCCTAAAGAAATCTACCCACACTATATACAAATTACTTTTAATTATTACTTTGCAATCAGCTTCACATGATTTTTCATGAACATATTTCCAAACATGTGTGGTTCCACTCAGAACCCTTAAATTCTTAATCATTTTAGAAACATGGAAAGCATTGCAAATCTCCTTGTAGATACCATCTTGCATTTTAACTAAGATATCCACCTTGCCTCGACTGCATTCCCGTATTAGCCTCCAAAAGTCACATCTTTTTTCATTAGAAAAAACTCACAAATAAGAAATTATTAATGTTACTTCCAACAGAACATCCATTCCATAGTGGAATAACGCATCTTCTAGCGGATATTAACTTTTATTTTGTTCATTTATATATACATTTTGGTATATTAATGATTTTTTTTTAATATGTAATATGCAAATTGGAGATGGGAAGATTATAGCTAAATTCATGTTTTAATTAGTTTTTTTATCTTTACATGTGTTTTAATGCATTAGATATCTGCCAATCTTTAGGCATGACAATTACATAGGTAGTTTCCAAGTGCTTTTACTTAAGTTCGGTAGAGTGTGTCCTTGGCAGTGAAACAAATGAAAAGTAAACATTAAAATGGTTAGAAAAATTATCATAAAATTACAACTTGGGTTGTAAGCTTCTTTTTTTTCTATCAATTTAAATTCTCCATTAAGTATGAAGTATGGTTATTGAAAGTAAAACAAATTAAATCGTATCCTTGATCGGTGTCCTTGATCGTAAAACAAATTAAAAGTAAAACTTAAAAATAGTTATAAATATTATTGCAAAATCACAAAAGTTAGTACAACCAATTTGTGGTTTAATCTATAGGAACTTTAACATTTTTTTGGTTTAACCTATAGGAACTTTAGATAAAAATGTTGTTGTTGAAAATGAAGGCGCTTTATGTCTTGAATAGAAAAGAGATGGAGTTAGCTACTCTTAAGAAATAAAGGATAAAAAGGTACATGTTTGGGCTATTCACTATCTAAGTGATAATTGTTTTAGTTTAGAAAAAGATCTTCAATAATGTTTTTAAGAAGTTGGTTAGGATGGTTAGGATGTTTGAATATTTTTTTTCCAAAATATGAGAGCATGTAAATATATATAATTTTTCATATAAAATAAAGTATAAAAAAAAATGGTTCCACATTATAAAAAAGGAGTGGTTCCACATTTATTGGTGGTGGATGGATGTGTAATTCTCTCTTCAAAATAAAGTGATTAAATAGGAAGAGATGGACATAATCTTATAATTAAGATAACCATCTCTAACAATGTCCTACCCAATAATGGTTACAAATATATTAAATTTGTCTTATATGTTATTATAATGATTAACAATTAGTTATAAATATATCAAATCAATTGTATTAAATTTGTATTGTATGTTATTTTTTTGTTTGTTAATTTTTACGGATCTGTATTTGGGGATCGCACTTGGCCTGAGCTACACCAACCCTTAACATGGTCCAGGTTTCCAACCAGTAACTTTAACAACACAGAGTGGGTTAACAACACACTATGTCACCGACTATCCTACACCTCTGAAACAATTTGTACTGTATGTTATTACAATGATTAATAATTTGTTAATTTCAGATTTGAAATTTTAATGTCAAATTGTCATTCTAATATTTGATATAAAATGAAATAGTGTACACGAAAGAAGATAAATTGTATATAATATGTTAATATCAAATGTTACATTATAAATTAAACCATATTGATGCAAATTCAATAGCATTTATAAAAATTCAATGGAAACCATTTAAAGAAAAACACAAGTTAAAAGTTTGGCTTATTTCACTTACTATTAGCTAAGATATATTTTTGGAAAACAATATTAGTGTTTTTAGAAATAATGTTGATTTCCTTCTTTGAAAATTGATGTTTATAAACTTGATAAAATAATGTGTAATTTTTTATTAAAAAATTATATTTATATAAGTAATATATTATAGGAGTTAGTTTACATAAACAAAATATATTTATTATATATTGAACTAAAAAGTAAGTAATTAATATTATAAATGTTGAAATATATATTATTTTTTAGATAACTTTAAATCATAAAGTATATATCTCAATATATACAAGATTAATTACTTTATTATACTAGATTAATTTAAAATATATACTATTTTTTAGATAACTTTAAATCATAAAATATATATCTCAATATATACAAGATTAATTATTTTATTATTAGATACATGTTTATTTATTTCTCAACATACACAAGATTAATTATTTTATTATTAGGTGTTTATTTATTGCAAACAAATTACTTTCTATATAAAACGGTAATTCACATCTTCGAGAAATAATATTAATTTCTTTTTTTTAAATGATGTTTATAAACTTATAAAATATTATCTAAAATGGTAATTCACATCTTCGATAAATAATATTAATTTCTTTTTTTTAAAATGATGTTTATAAACTTATAAAATATTGGATTTATTTATTGAATAAAAAATGCATTATAGGAATTGCTTTATATTAATTAAAGTATTTTATTATAGATTGAATTAAAAAATAATCAATATTATAAATTATAAATATAAACTATTTGATCTAAAATAATTTTCTATCATTAAAAATACATTTCAACATATATATTTTTAATTATTTTATTTATAAATTCTGGTTAATAAATTACTTTCTATTTAAATTAATAATTTATATAAATCCAATTATATTAATTTTTTATAAAATAAACAATCTGTACTTTGTAACGAAATAATTAATATTAACAATTTCGCACCTTTCCGTTAAAATTGAACCTTAATAACATCCATCCCCTCATCACTATGCACATATATCCGATGCCATACTATTCATTCTCAAACGTGCCTCCACACACATCCATTCCCAAGAGTTACGAGCATCAGCTTTTAGGCATCGCTGGTTCCATTTTACAGGACAAGGATACAGAATGTGGAGTTACATTCTGTGATATTAGAGACTCTGCTCATGTTTCTCTATAGATTGCAGAATTTCATAAATAGGTTAGAGTTAGCAATATATCTATAGAAACGAGAAATCTATTTATAGAGACGAGCGGATAGATTTTAAGTAGGAGTCAAATGTATTGAGGATTATGTTGAAGTTTCAAAAGTTTATATAACATTTTTAGTGGGTTTAATGATTAAGAACATGTGTGATTTCTTTACAGGTCACAAGTTCAAATCCAGAAGAAAACAATTAATTAAGAAATGCTTGACAGTGAGGAAAACAATGAATTTATTAAATGGGTTTGGAATGTTTTGCAGTGAAAACATTAACATGAATTTTACAGCATCATCTTGCACCAATTTGATATCTGACTTGACCTTGACCTTAAAAATATATTATTATTATTATTATTATTATTATTATATATATAATGAAAACAAAAACCATCATCCTCTCTTCTATTATTGTGTTGTACATTAGAGCTAGCTAAATTCTTTCTTGAATAAGTTTTCTGTTTCGGTATCCGTTTGTATATTTCTGCACTTGTTTTTATCCCGGTGTAACTATGCACTAGATATTTCCCTGTACTACTATGCATGCACTATTTTTTTTAACTTTATTTGCAAAGAAACTTATTCCTTTCTTCCTTCTTGGTTGCGGGACTTGTAAAGGCTCCAGATATTCTTCTAGTTAATATATTTCCGTTTGGCATCCCCATCAGAGGAACCATTCATGCTGTTAATAAGCAGTAGGCTTCCAAAATGCATAAAATGGAAACCCTTTTTTGTTGTTCTTTAGCATGTGCTAGGGAAAGGGAGTTCAAGTATTTTTGCAGTTGCTCTACTGGCGTCTGGGCAGAGCTCCTCGATCACGGGAACATATGCTGGGCAGTTTATCATGCAGGTGCATCAGAATCCTTTTGCAAGTTGAAGAGAGGAATATTGCTTTTCGCTAATCTTATTTCCCTAGAATGACATTCAAGTGTGGTGTGTCTTTTTCCTTGCAGGGATTTCTCAACTTGAAAATGAGGGCATGGCTCCGTAATTTTTTTACGCGGTCCGTTGCAATGGTACCAAGTTTGATAGTATCTGTCATCTTTGGCTCTTCTGGTGCTGGGAAGCTTATTATTATTACCTCGGTTTGTTCTTATTCTCTACGCCTATTCGATAATATATGTCTTATCTTCTAAATTGCCGTTTGTATTAATATATAATATATGTCTTATCTTCTAAATTGCCGTTTGTATTAATATATATGCAACACTTATTCCTTAAACGCAGATGATGTTCTCAGTTCAGTTGCCATTTACAGTAATTCCCCTGTTGAAGTTTACCAGTAGTAAGATAAAGATGGGTCCTCACAAGAACTCAGTGGGAGTAAGCGATTACTGTAATTTCCAGCTAGGAGAAGAAAATTTATTTTTATCATACTAGGGAATTTTTTGAAGAATTGTTAACAAACTTGGTTTGTTCTTTACCGCGTGGCAGATTATCGTTCTCGCGTGGTCGATTGGATGGTGTATCATAGGAATCAACATCTACTACTTCGTCACTGTATTTGTGAAATGGTTGGTCCATAATAGTCTGCCTAAGGTAGCTTCTGTATTTATAGCAATATTGGTCTTTGCACTCATGGCTCTATATATGGTGGGGATTCTGTATTTGACTTTTAGACGAGAAAAGAAAGTCACTTATGTAGCGCCAGGAGAATCAGCCACGCCAAGCCCTCTTTGCAGTCCAAACCCATAATATGAATCAGAGCGTCAGAGAACCTCCGATCTCAATAGCGTGCAGGGTCAACTGGTTTCCGTCCAGAAAGCAAAATAAAACTGTTCCACCTTCCCCATTATCTTATATGTCACTGTATATAAATGTCTGTTGATGTCGCAGATTGTGGTTGTTGCTCGGTGGATTGGATGCAACTCGATAAATGAAGTTGTAAAATTGCATAAGAGGCCACCTGCATATAAATAAAGATTGAAAATAAGCCTTGAACTAAAACTGGAAACTTGAAAGTCATTTCATGGGGTGGACATCAATTGAAGCAAAGAGCGTTATGAAGGAAGCTCATTTTTTTCAGTTAAAATATAACTATTAGAATAAGCTGCGCGTTAATATTCAGCCAAACCATACTTATTATGATTTTAAATAAGAGGAGCTGCAAAGGGCAGCAAATCCCTGCTAATCGTGGGGAGGCTAATTGTGGATCAGAGAGTTCATATTTTTCAGTTAAAATATAATGATAATCTGCGTTAATATTCAACCAAACTCGTTAATATTCAACCGAAACTCATACTAATTATGATTTTAAACGAGAAGAGCTGTAAAGGGCAGCAAGTCCCTGCTAATGGGCTGGACGCTAATTGTGGATCAGAGAGTTAAAAGATTGTATTATTAATATTTAGTTTTGCATATTCTTGTAGTAGTTATGTCAAGTAAATGCTACACTCTTGTACTTATTAATTTTCAGTTTTGCATATTCTTGTTACTAAAGACATACACTTATTGATAATGGGCACATTTAATGATCTTTTAATCATAAATTTCAATTATATGGTTATGCTAGCATATTCTTAGTCATCCTTCGAAATCAATGAAAGAGATATCATGTTCATAACTTTCTCGCATTTTTAAAGCTTCCCTTAACCTCTTTACTTTTTAACATTTACTTAGTATGATTAAAAAATTACTGTGTAACCATCTAATTGCCACTTCAAATGATTAACAAACTTCATCGAAATTACAAATTTACTCCACTATTAACTTTTTATCATTTTACAGTATTAAATTTACATTTGTGTCAAGTTTATAGCCACATAATTACAATCAATAGTTTCATATTCTTCGATCCACGTTTGAGCACGTTTACTACAGCCGAGCAGGCTGCGCATGCTTATGATAACGTTGCGATCTTACTCTATGGCTCTAGAGCCCATCTTAATCTTCAGCCCTCTGGCTGGGATCGGTCCAAGTCTTCCTCCCACACCTTCAAGCTCAGGCCATTGCTCCCACGCATTATGTTTACACCCTCACCGACTATTCATGGTACTATCCCTAACCCTAATATTTTCGACGCCATTCCATATGGTAATTTTCAAAGTCCTACTAATCCAGATATATTATGTTTACACCCTCACCGACTACTCATGGTACTATCCCTAACCCTAATATTTTCGACGCCATTCCATATGCTAATTTTCAAAGTCCTACGAATCCAGATATATGGCTTGCAGTGGTACTATCCCTAACCCTAACCCTAATATTTTCGACGCCATTCCATCTGGTCATTTTCAAATTCCTACTAATCCAGATATATGGCTAGTAGCGATGAGCGAAGCACAAGCTGACGCCACATACAATTTTCCTATTGTCAATCCAAAGCGGGAAACAACACTTTAGTAGTTTAGGGTCTTGCTTTTGGAAGAGTTTAGGGTTATTAACCAGCGCTGCAATACCGATGCACATTATGAATCCTCTCCATTGAATATAGATAAGAACCATGAAAATTACAGAGCCGAGTATACCAATCTACAATCTCATATACTGGGTAACTCTGATCAGTTATATGGGATTCATGGTGGTATCGTCGGTGATGAACTCAGTCAAGGATTTTATAGCGAGACCACCGGGAATATCATAGAGCAAATAACTCATAATGATGGAGAATCGAGAGATGATAATCTTGTTGCTTCCTTGAAGGAGTTGCAATAGAGTGATGCGCGCCCGTCACTCGGTTTCATGTGGCAGTATAATATCAAAGACAACTATTACTATGAAGATACCAAAAGCAACACGTTGACCGAGACCAACAACCAACTTTGGGAGAATTTTGATGAAATTTCTGTTTAGTAGCAGGTTTTGTTTGACTCCAGGCCGCTTTCATGACCGAGTTACGTTAGAGAATGGCTCCAATTAATGGACCGTTCGACAAAAATAACTGTTCTTCCATAATACCTTCCTATCTTATTGATCTGCACTGCATTCACTAGCAAGAAGGTGAGGTGATGTGAACGTCTAAACAAACAAATGATTAATAAACTTAATTGAAACTACAAATTTACTCCACTATTAACCTTTTATCATTTTACAGTATTAGATTTACATTTGTTCCACATTTACTTATGATGAGAGGCCTATGTTCATCACATTGCTGTGACATGCCCTAAAATAAGGAAAATAAAAATATTTTTAGAATTTAAATTTGCTGGAAATTTATTTCTGTTTTTAGTAAATTCGAAATTGGAAAATTTTTGCCATTTATGGCAATTCCGAATTTCGAATTTTATAATTGTAATAAATGATTTTTACTGTTGACATCTGATTTGTCCCAACTATCTATTTGACTATGACACTTGTATGAAAAACATAATATTTTATATTGATTGCAGGGAACAAAGGAGACAACCATGTTAAATTTAGCTGACCATGACTCCATGAGAGGGGAACATGTTGGAACTACCTCTAGGCTGATTTTTACAAGTGGTAAATCAGTGAATTGGCCATTGGCAGCCCAACCCCTGAAAATAAGGGATTTAGAAAGCTGTGAAAATTCCCAAAGGAGGAAAAAAGACCTAGGCAAATTGATAAATAAGCATATGTGAGGCGACAGGATGATGCCAAGTATGCTGGAAAGGAAAACTATTGATTTTTTTCCTTGTTGTTATGAACATTAAATGGGTGTGAGGCAAGAGGGGACTACTGGTTTGAAGGACATTGCTGAGGAGGGATTTCCAAGTTTTCCCTCATGGACTCATGGTCAGGCTAGGGGGTGAATCGTGCAAGTGATCGTGGTTGCTCGATTCTATGGTTGGGAGGAACGTGGCTGTTCCCTTTGTCTTTTTACGAGTTTAGTTCAGATATGCTACTCTAACCCCTATCTGTCTGAATGCTTTTATATCTGTGGTACTGTACATGTTAAATTTGTATTGAAATGGTTCCTAGTATCTGTTTTAATGATCGTATAATTGTTGTATGTTATTTACTGTATCTGAATTTCAATATCTCTGTCTCTGTGGGGTGAATTGGTCACGGATATAGTGAAATCCTTAAAGTTAGTGTGCATTCATAAACCTAGACAAAGGTTGTTCGAAGACTAGAGTCTACAACTATCTTCTGAATTAAATCTGTTGAATAAAATAAAATTGAATCGCTTGCATAGTGTAATTGTAGCCAAGCGTACCAATATCTATGGAGAAATTATATTTCCTGTAGACGACTATAGTATATAGTGAACCACCACTAGTAAGTATACAAGTTCAAACTCTAAGCAAATATACCCTGCAACACTGAGATTATATTCAATATGCATTTAGAACTGTATAGGTATAATATGAACAAAGATACTTTATATAATGGGTAATCTTTATAAACGATACAGTGACACTGAAGTAAACTGACTATAACAGAGTCGGGTACTATATATATATATATATATATATATAAACATATTCATAGAAAAGTAATCCAACAAACTCCACAAACCCCAATACAGAAAAGTTGGAGTATAGGTACTTTAGTATGGTTTTAGTAGTTCTATTGTCGGAACAAAACTATCTTAATTCTGGTGAGGAGGGCGATAAAATGTTTGTGTAATGGTTGAAGTAGGAACAAAAGTTAAGTATTAATTGCATAGCGTAGCTACAATTCAATATGTTAATTCAGGACAAGACAAGATATATGGTATGAATGAGTAAAGTAATCATATGAGAGAAAAACAATTACGAATGGGGAAAACGAGGCTCAGGTTAAACTCCTAGCATTTCTATTTTTGTATCAGAAATAAGTGCCCAAACTTAAACAAAAACTTGGAAGTCTTGAATACAATCGCAGAGTACCAATGGGAAACGAACCCCCCTTAAACACAACATTATTGTACTAGCCGTAGGTTTAATACTGTGCATAGTTAAAGCATATTGGGACAACGGTGTAATTAATAATAATATGAATTCTCGGAAATTAACTAGAACAATTCAAGAAAAGAATCCAACTCTGTTTTGACAAACCAACTTTTTCGAAAATATAGAGGAGGATGTTAAACATAGAAATGTCAGTTCCGAATCTTGTTACTTCAATGATATCCACAACAAATAAACCCAATACATAATGTTCATAATTATTTAAGGAAACGACTGTCTAGATATCACGAATCCAACCAGGCACAAGCTTGGCGTACTTTCTAAGTACCAGTCATTAATACAAATTTGGGCGTACCCTTAAAACAACTAACTCAGAACTCGGAAACGAAAGATCTTCAAAGTATTAAGAACAAGACATAGCCTTGACCATCGGTGCAGGTAACTCGTAATAACTCAGATGGAGGGGCATTGTAGTTGGAACCTGAATACCTCTTGAAAGAGTGAAGAGGGCGTTCCCCTGCCTCGGCGTGATTGCACCCTACACGAAGTAATCTGAAAACATTAAAAAAATTTATCCGACAGCAATAACATAATCAGTTTAAGAATAGAACGCAATGAGAAAGGAGTTGATGAAGTACTTAGCTATAATACAAGATTTTCACCATTTTCCATTGCACCGAGCCGTGTGCCTCCCAGACTGAAAGGGGAGGAGGAGTTTGTGTCTCCCTGATGGGTACCCTCACACATCAAAGGGGCCAATCATTAGCGATGAATACCAATATTTAACCCAAAAGAAAACACAAACAGGGATAACATGCGTATAATGAGCATAAAGTAATAGTAAATATAAATCCAGTGTAACAGTCTAAATATAAACAGAAAGGATTAAACTGCCTCTGGCCATTAAAACGACACCTATAATTGGTATAATAATACCAGTGAACTTAATGTTTAAACACATAAATTTTTCAAGATCAAAACTGTACCGAAAGGTCTATTACACACCCATGCAAGGAAAAACCCGGTCATAAACTCTGTCAACTAGGAATTAACCGACGGAGGAAGACAAACCCAATACGAAAGTTCAGTTAAGGAAATAAATAAAATAGAATATCTCGGATGCACAATTACAACGGATATCGGGATAAGTCGTTCCACAAGAGGAAACTGGCTCGGTCTCGACAGGAAAGCTAGTACATATAAAGGGGTAAACTGTGAAAAAACCTATACCCTGCTAGAGCACCACCGACCCCCTTTTTCTATAGTAACATCGATATAAAACAAGAATACTACCAAGGATTTGACCGGGAACTGGATTTTACAGAAAACTACTCGATGAGACAGAAAGACTCGAATGCAAAATGACAGGAATAGCCAAATCGACTTACCTCACACAGGGTTGCTCGTCGAGGAGTTTTTTTTCCAAGAACTCTCCCACTTGGAAGAGGGTCTGATTTCACAGAAACATGGCCATGATGCTAAGACGAAAAACTAAAAACATATTTTGGTCTGGACCATTCCATTTTCCTTCACCAAGCCGAGACCGGAATGAAGTGAAAGCTATGGGATACCCTTTCATATGGAGTAATGGAGGATGGGTGGGAATCGTACCTGGCCACCTAAATAAATGGTAAGTGTTGACATTTCATTGGGGCATGACGGTCGAACTCTAAATTGATTAGACTTATCTCAGAGCGCCTTAAATGTTGCAGACATGCCTTTAAGATGAGAGGGTTCCGACCTGTATCGTTTGGTCAAAAAATTAATGGTGAGGAACATGGATGGCCTACTTAGGGTTATTTCTTTTATCACCTTGTTACACCGGTGTTGATAGGCGAAATTGACCGCTCGTCAACTGGAGGGGTGGATCTTGTCCGGGGTTGTCTAAATAACCCAAGCCGTTTGGAATGATCGACTCCGACGGGTTTATCGGCTCCGTTGGCCGATCTAAGTACTAGGAAAATGAAAGAAAAACTAAGATAAAGAGACTAATCTAAGTGAAAAAGCAGCTACAACAAACTATATACAAATCTAAAATATATATATACAGTTCACTAACTAATATTATAAAACAATCATTCTACTTATTAAATGTTCAGCTATCAATACAATTAAATCCCAATTTTATATGTACAGTATTTATAGAATATAAATTTTGATCGAAATTTGCAAAATCATTTGTAAATTGACTGAAGCTATTGTTTTTGTTTTTTTCTTTATAATTTTTATAAGAAAGAAATAAAATGAAAGCTATCTAAGATAAGCAATTAAGATAACAATCTGTACTATATATCTATCTAAACTACAGAGAATTCTCAAATTTATTAACTATTAAATTGCAAATAACAAACTGACCTGAAGTAGCGCTTCCTATTTGTCCTGTGCACAGTACTCGATTTTGCTGTTTGATGGGGGAAAGCCGCATCATATTTTCCAAAAGCTTCTCGTAAATAGGAAGCAGCGATGCCCTTGAATATGAATGACAGAACAAACAAGATATATAGCAACAACAATCTTATAGTTTACAGATCATCACATTTAGATAAATCCTAGTGCGAAGATTTGTACATAACTGTCCATTTAACAAAGAAGATAAACCTTATGTTCATTAAATTAAAACAAAGTAATTGCTGTAATATAAAATGAGATACATCAAATATGAACCATACTTTAAATCATATCGCATCAACCTGTATCAAATCTTGATATCTAAAGTAGTCAATAATTTGATTACGAATTAAAATGCACAAAAAACTTGAACAAAAGTATGATCAATTGAAAGCTAAAGCCGTACAAAAAATCCACTTTCATTCGAGTCTGTATAATTAGTCCATAGTCTCTGTTCTCCAAACAGTGATGGGTTGTTTACAAAAAATAATGACAATATAACGGCCACACGGTGAAACATCCCCTACGAAAAGTATGAAAACTGTTCACAAAAAATATGGGAACAATCTCCCAGATTCCTATTTCTGCCTAAAACTAACAACTTAAACCAAAACTATGTAACAAAAAGTATGTTCTAAACTGTCACAGCAGATCTAATTCCCATTGAAATTCGTGTGTACCTATATATGGATAAGAATAAACAAGTTTAGATAATGTTTTATTTGTAAAATTAACAAAAATCCAAATTTTATGACTAGCTACAGAATCTCACGATTCTGTAGCTGGTCATATTTACAAACAAAATTGTTTTAAATCAATCCAAATAATAACAAGAATGTATGCGGTCAACCA
>SNQJ01S0026380.1:55619-72723 GCA_010110895.2 Picea sitchensis | reverse complement strand
GAAATAAGAGTAAAGATATATTACCATTTTCCCCGGATGGGGTGACAAGTGGCGCGATAGTGCCATGTGGGAACGAGCGGGGACGCAGCTTTAATGCATCTATCAGCTCGTATCACCTCGGCCATTAACCCACATGCATTTGAGCAGGAGAAACCTTGCGATGAGGCCCCTCGCGCAAGCGAAGGGTACCTCTCACCAGAGCACTACCCAGCAGAGTTTAATGGCGAGGTTTAATGCTACGGCTATGACGATTGTGTTGATAACATCGCTCACTGTTCGGGTAACGACATCACACAGCAATTTGCTCCAGGAAGTTTTTGTCTCACAGACGAACCAGAGTCGCGACAGCCTCCCTCCTGCTTCTCTGGCTCGACGACCGCACTCGGCAACTCCACCTTTCTTTCGAAGAAATTGGATAGACACAAACAACACTCGGTTTTTTCACAGTGATCCCGTCATGCCACGAATTCGAGGGAGGTCGCGCCGGGGAGTGGCTTGGTATGCGGCGGAGTCTCGGCGTAAACAAAAGAAGAAATTCGAGAGGGCTATGGCGATTGCGGCTCGACGACGAAATACCAGACCACGTATGCCTCCAATGGCGTACGTGGAAGAGGTCATACTGGAAGGCGGTCCGCCAAGCCCTCCTCGGCACACCCTGTTCATGGTACCAGAGAACTGGAACCCGAGCACGAGCTTTGGCACCCACAGCATGAGTCAGTCTGCTAGCAAGGTGTCCGACCCATCCATTGTTACCACGGAGAAGCCTTACTCCCCTTGCTACGTGGAAGAGGAGGCTCCTCCTGAGCGTACCAAAGAAGCGGAGGAGACAGGGCGAGAGCGTCGATGGCACAGGACACAGGATGCGGAGGCGGCCACCAGCGAGGATTGCATGGAGCAGCCACCTGCAGCTGACTGGGGGTACCTTAATCTTGTCTATGAAATCACGAGCAAGTTAGATGATCAAATCTTCCACCTGGAACGCATGGATCAACGGATGGACATGTTCTTCGCGGCACACTCCAGAGCATCGGCAAAAAAGCAATGTCCGACTTGTGCGCGCACCTACACGTTCCCTGCGAGGTGGAGGCACTCCGAGGTCTAGGACAAACAACTCGGCTCAGAGGTTCCCTCATGTTTAAAACTCGTTTCTGGTCTTGTTGTTGTTGTTATACTTTCTGCCTTTTATTAGCTAGTTACCAGGTCGTCTTAGTACTATGAGTCCTGGTTTCCCTTCGGGCACGACGTCAACTCTGTCAAATTTTGCTAACTATCCTTTCAGTGTGACACATGGACATGGATGCCAAGCTGTCCCGGTTTCCTCCATTTCCTGCTCAGGCGGGACAGCTGGCATCACTTACAGTCTTGAATTTTGTATTTTGATTATAGTAATATAACAGGCACCAACCCTTTTTACTTAAAAAAAAAAGAAGATATATTACCATTTCAATAACATGACATTAACATTAAATTTAAGCATAACTTTTCCTAAAAAAAAATCAATAAGGTCATATGAAATATAGTGATCATTGCCAGCATTACATTTACCTAATTATCAACGAAATTTCACTTTTTCAATTTTCATAAGGGAAATGCCAATGTCCATGTTAAGTAGTGGGGAATTCCAACTATACGGCTGAGTAATAATAATGAGAGATAAACTGCCAAAATCCGTTGTTATCTTGTTGGTAAACCGTAAGAATATGTTGTTATCTTGTTGGACAAAAAATTTACACGTGGTATGATGAAGAAGAGTCATAGTTTGATTGTCTTCAAGAAAGTCGAGCAATAATCTGGAAAATAATTTAAAAGTTCGTACTCTAAAAAGTGTGTAAATGTACATGATTCAGTCGAGCAATAACCTGGAAAATAATTTAAATGTTCTTAATCTAAAAATGGTGTAAATGTACATGATTCGGTTTAGACTTCAGACTTTACACATTCGGTGTAATAAGTCCATTCTTTCTCTAGTTCCGAATAAAAACTCACTGATTTTAGTGGCCGAAAATCCTTTGAAATAAATTCAAAAGTCAAAGAATTTAACTCCCCAAAGAAAAACACCATTAGATAAAAACATCATAAACAAAGAAATTGTTATTGTGAAAGGTTACGTTGAAATAGAATGACATATAATCTTGAATTATGAGGATGTACAATTTTTCAAAATGACTCTCATGCATGACTAGTGAGTATTTGCATCCAAAGATCACTCTGAGGACGTGTCGCATTGGGCTTCTGATACAAACACACTCGAGCTTTGAAGGCTTAGTTACCTCGCTAGTCGGGTTGTTAGTTACACATTTAAAACAAGATGATAAGGTTCAACAAATGCGCAAGAGGCAACTAAGTCAATCTAATATTGGATGGATCCAGCTGATAAGGCCTGGAAGTCACTATATCCAGTTTGTGATTGTCCAATAGTTCACTAAAAAAATATTTTTTGTAGAGATGTAACCAACGACAATAAAATTATTTTTATAAATGTAATAAAATAATTAATATAAACCCAACCCTAATAACTCTAACCCTAATAATTAATTAATTCTAAATTATCTCATAAAATAAATATTTAGTTTTTTTGTAGAGATGTAACCAACGACAATAAGATTATTTTTATAAATGTAATAAAATAATTAATATAAACCTAACCCTAATAACTCTAACCCTAGTAATTAATTAATTCTAAATTATCTCATAAGATAAACGTTTAGTTGCAAATATCTAAGTCAACCCATGATAAATGTTGAGCGGAACATCCTATGTGAGAGTATTGCCCGCCATTATAGAGTTAACTCTGTCTGTAGGATGGTACGCTTCGCGCCAGACATGGGAGTAAGGATCGAATCACAACAAGCGTTGCAATATTGAAATGCATATGATATCTCCATCATATTTTCGTAGCGCAAGCATTGCAATATTGAAATCTAAAACCTGTAAAAAAAAAATGCATACATGGATTCAAAAATAAGGAATAAATCGTAAATATGAAAATTATAAAAGGTTAATAGTTATTTTATGAACTTAAATTGGTGTAAACCTAAATTGTACATGACTATAAATCATAAACATAAATAAAAAATAACTGATAAATAATAAATGAAAATCCAAAATCGCAAAATCGTGCTTCTGTTACTCATGCTCTAATGCGTCCAATTCGTGCGACTAACAACAATAGCAATATCTGGTCACATGCATCCAATGTGTACAATAAATAACGATGGAAATATATCGTCACATAAAGGTGGAGTAACATAACCATCAATTTAAAATGGAACGCCCCAGAAAGGCGTCCATAATATGAAACATCCAGTAGCGAGATGCCAACTACCATCCATTTGTAAAAGAAATAGGGGTAAAATAAATAGCTAAAGAAATGGATATCATGAACTTTGACACCTACCATACATCTATATTTTTTCATTCATCCATAAAAGAAACTAATTACGTGAAGTAATTAAACATGGCAAGACAAATTACCTTAATCACATACTTCATTGCTAATTACATAAACATGTCAATCAACTCGATAAACACATAAACTTACTCCTTTATAAAAGCAAGGAAGTTAATATTTCAAATCAGAACCCTTCATTTAGTGTGAAGATGAAGAATATTCGATCTAGATTTGATCATGTCCATTTGTGTATGCCTATGTGTGTACAATTCATTTAAATAAATTTGGGAGAAATTGATTAAGTTATCTCCTCAAAAATCTAAAAATGCAAATTTCTCTTTAGAATTACAAGGGTATGTGCAAACTAATTATGGTCTCTCTCTTGAGGTGTTAGTGACAATGCAAACTTGGAAAAAAAAATATGTTAACTTGGGGGGATTATTTGAGGCAGTTTTACAATAACTATGAAATTTCATTCCAAAAAGTTGTATACTTGTAGAGAAACCGTTTTTCTTGTGCCTTATATTTTTTGGAAATTTTTAATATTAACTTTTGTATTTTTAAAAAATTATCAAAGTGAACATATGCCTAAAATTAAGTCTATTTTTTTTTTAGATCGTAGGTATCAGTCTCCTCTAGTTCCGCATATAATTCATTTGAGAAATGGTTAAGACGAGAAAAAGTTATAGTAGAAATAAGAGAGATATGTATTCTAGGATTTTGATATATGTGAAAACAAAAATAGATTAAAAATAGTAAACAATATTAATTTTAAAAAAGATATATATTTTTTAAATTTGCATAGCCGACTCTATCTATGTTGATAGTTTTTTCAAAAACTGAATTGTTTATCCTGTAGAAAACTATCCTCAAAGACAGAGATATAGAGGGGTATTAAAAATAATGAAGGTTTGAATTCAAAAGAACATGTGTGCATTCTTCGGAGAGCGCACACACTCTAGGAGCGAGCACAAGCTCCTAAAAGTCATTCCTCCCTCCCTCCCCCACTCCCTCTCTCTCTCCTACATCTACCCCTGCTCTGAGTCTCCCTCTCTACCCCCCTTGTTTGTTTCCTTCTCTCTCCCTCACACTCCTATACATCGCAAGACTTAGACATGGAAAGACTTTGATATCACACGGAATGGAAATATGTATCCCTAGACCTTACCTTGACATGCCTCAAACTCTCACACCCACTCCCTCCCTATCCCCCCCTCTTCCACTCTTTCTCTCTCCCTTATCCCCTTTCTCTTACATCTCTCTCCTACCCTTTCTCTATCCCTTCGTTGTTAGTATCAGTCTCACTCTCAATGCCCCTCTCTACGGAAAGAACACACACTCTAGGAGCAAGCACAAGCTCCTAAAATTCATTCCTACCTCCTTCCATCTCTCTCTCTCTCCTACATCTACCCCTGCTCTCACTCTCCCTCTCTACCCACCCTGTCTATCTCCCTCTCTTTCCATCACACTCCTATACATGGTAAGACCTAGACATGACAAGAATTAGACACCACGAGGCATGGAAAGATGTATACCTAGACATTACATTGATATGCCTCATACTCTCATAGCCACTGCCTCCCTATCCCCCCCTCTTCCACCATTTCTCTCTTTCTCTCTCCCTTCTCCCCTCTCTTCCATCTCTCTCCTACCCTTTCTCTATCTCCTCGTTGTTAGTCTCAGTCTCACTCTCTCCGCCCCTCTTTCTTTCTCTATTACCCCTTTCTTTCTCCCTCTTTAACCCCTCCCCTTCCTCTAGGGATGATTTTAGGGGCTCAGTTTAACTCCTGGGATAATTTTCCAAGGATTTTCCCAAAACAATATTCACTATTCTAAAACTGATTCACCCAAATTCTATAGGATAAAATTATTTTACATTAAAAATTGCCAAACTTTTATACAAAATGTATAAAATCCTTATAAATTTGAATATTTTTACAAAAATATCGCCAAACATTTTTTCTTGGCATATGAAAGATTAGTAATATTTTCCAACGTTTATACATTTTAAAATAAATTTCCATCCTTGAAATCATCCCTTCCTTCCTCTCACTCTCTCCCTATTCCCCCTTCTATGTCTCCATATATGCTTCCCTTCCTCTCACTATCCCTCTCTCTACCCCCTTGTCTTTCTCCCTCTCCCTCTCCCTCCCTCTTACACTTTGTCTCTACCTATGCTCTTTGTTCTCCTCTCTCTCTTTCCCACACTTTAACACACTCACTATCTACAAATTGATCCCACTCTCAACCTCTCTCTATGAGATTTAAATCAATGATATAAAGAGGACTAAACTCCACACAAACCAAATGATCTATGCCTCATAGGTTGCTGGAATATCGTTAATAGTGACATTCCTACATCTGCATACCAGTTCTCATTGTAATATTATTGCTTATAAAATGAGTGTACAAGTTCTCATTACAACATTAATGATGGGACAATGCCACTGAAGAGATCCGTTGTTTTCCTTCGCATTGGTTAGTGTACACAAATGTAGATTTCATTGAATACTTCAAAGATTCATAGACATAATTATATGTACACCTCTTGTGTGTCGGCTAATGTAAATGGAAAAATGTAGAGGAAGTGTGAGTACTTGTGTGTTGCATTGTGATGAGAAGATGATGTGTGTCTCATTGCAATTTTTGTTGGTGTTCATCACATTACATTGTTACTATACACATTGGGATGACATGCCTATGTTCGTCACATTGCAACGCTACTATTGACATTGGGACGACAGGCCTATGTTCATCACATTGCAATTGGAAACTAGAATTCCCATAGATTACATTCCAATTTCCTTAGATTACATTGCGATGATAGGGAATTTTTTGTCACATTATGACATATTTTTATGTTCATCACATTGCAGTGATAGGGCTATGTTCGGCATATTCCGTCGATAGGGATATTTATATGATATTGTGATCGACGTATATGTTTGTGACATTGTGACAATAGGGAAATGTTCATCGCATTGTGATGTTAGTTTAATTTCATCACATTGCGACAACAAGGTTATGTTCGACATATTGCGATGACATGGCTATGTTTGCCACATTGTGATCGAGATTGAGGAAATGTGCGACACATGGAAACGTGATATGCATGATCGACATTGACCTGGGGATATGTGTGACACATAGCAACGTGACGAAATCCTCATCACATTGTGATGATAAGACAATGTGTATCACATTGCGATGTATGTTTATGTTCATCACATTGTGACGTTACTATCCACATTGGGACAACATACCTATGTTCGTCACATTGTGATGTTACTACCCACATTGGAAGGACATGCATATGTTCATCATGTTGTGACGTTACTATCCACATTGCGATGACATTCCTATGTTCATCACATTGTGACATCCTCAAGTTGGTCACATTACGACATTACAAGATGGCTATGTTCATCACATTGCAATCAACATTAGCGTCGAGATATGTGCAACACATAGCAACATTAAGAAAATTTCACCACATTGCGATGAGAAGGCGATGTGTGTCAGATTGTGATGTCTATTTATGTTCATCACAATGCATCATTACTATCCACATTGAGGCGACATCCCTATGTTGGTCACATTGCAACATTACTATCCACATTGAGATGACATGCCTATGCTCATAACAACAATATGTCACATTATCTTTCCCTTAGATTACATTGAAATTTCCTTAGATTACATTGTGATGATAGGGCATTGTTTTTCAGATTATAACGTCTCTTTATGTTTGTCACATAGCGATGATAGGTTGTGTTCGACACATTATGATGATAGGGATATGTCGATCATATTGTGATCGACCTATATGTTTGTCATATTGTGATGACACGAAAATGTTAATCACATTGCGACGTTAATTTATATTCATCACATTGCTACAACAGGGCTATGTTCGACAGATTCTGATGACAAGGCTATGTTTGTCACATTGCGATCGACATATATATTAGTCTTGTTTCCACATCTATATATGTTCATCATGGTGTGACATTACTATATTTGGTAGATTGCAACGTTACTATGTTTGACACATTGCGATGTTAGGAAATATTTGTCAGATTGCGACATCGAGATATGTATGACAAATAGCTACATGACGAAATGTTCATCATATTGTGATGAAAAGATGATGTGTGACACATTGTGATGTCTGTTTATGTTCACCACATTGCAATGTTACTATCCACATTGGGACGACATGCCTATATTTTTCGCATTGCAATGTTACTATACACATTGGGATGGCATGCCTATTTTCGTTACATTGTGATGTCAATTTATGTTCATCACATTGCGATGTTACTATGTTCAACAAATTGGGATATTTCTATGTTCGTCAGATTAAAACGTTAATGTTTTCAGAACTACGTGACATTATTATGTTTGACACATTGGAAAATCGCTATGTTTTCAAAGCATAACATTCATTTTTGTTCGTCATATTGCAATGGATGGGCATGCCCATCACATGAGAAGTTTGGTTTGCATTTAAAACATTACAAAAAGGAAGTTTTGGAAAAGCTTAAAAAAAAATCTAACTAAATGTTTCCTTTATGAAAAAGATAAGAACTTTGAACTCATGCAATATATTACATAAAAGGAAAGTTAGAATCATAATTTTTCTAAGGGCGTTGATAACATATAATCTTTAATTGGAAAATCTATTCCTTCGAAATAAGCATATATAAAATTAATGTATGCATTTTGGTGTTGCAAATTGTGATTCTCACGAAAACAAAAGGAAGTGCTTAAAATCAATTATGATTTATAATTGTAAAATTTTTAATTGAAATACACTTTTGACTAACTTTGATCGATTTCGTGGTATTGCATTTTTGGATAGGTTCATACAACCAATGTGTTGTCCTGCAAGTAACATGTTCATACAAGGACACTCGAGGAGAAACAAATTTTTATCTTCAACCCTTTGAGTGTCAGAAAGGGGATGTCATAGTCTTTTCTTTTTCTACTTTATAATGGAATACAATTTTCATCAAAAAATGTTTTTTTATAATCCAATCTTCCATGAAAATAATGTCAATCAAAATACAAAATGTTGTCTTTCTCTTAACATATTATTATTAGAAATTTTCTTTAAATATAAAATATTGTATTTTTCTTGATATAATATATTATTATTAGAGGTTTGATTTAATTGAACACTTTTTCTTTAAAAAAAATCATTAAATATTGTTAATTTATTTTATTTTATTTTTTCAAGAATTTGATGTTCTTTTTATTATTAATGTTTGAATTTTTTTAATTGCTTTTTTTTATCTGTTTGTATTTTGAAGACTATTTTAAATAATTTAATTTTAATTAAAAATTATTTATATTTTGTATGATTATTATTTTAAACAATTTATTTTTATATAAACCAATAAAATAATCATTTATAAGGAATCCCAAAATAATTTAATTTCAATTAAAGAGCATTAAGAGAAGATTTCCAAGATCACCATATTGTTGTTGAGTTAAGAGGTTAGGAAGGTTGGTAGTGTGACAAATATTTTTAAAATGAGATCTATTATGGGTATAGGTTGGACAATCTAAGAGAAAGTGGTTTTCGTATTCAAACTTCTTAGTGTTACAAATGTGACACACTCTTTTATCCCATGGCATTTTAGGAATTGACCAACGCCTAGTTTCACTATGGAGCTCATGAGAATTTGTTCTTATCTTAGCAATGCTTATTTTTTTCTTTACATTTGGAAAAATAGATATATAATTTTGATCTTCTAGATTAGGGTTGATTCATCCTTATAATACCTTATTTTTATTTTTTCCCCTAACTTTTTATCAAACCACATTTTCTCCTTAAATTTGGACTTTACGTTTTTTAATAGTATCTTTATTCTGCAAAATGGTGTCTTCCATGATTCCCCAATAGTTTATCCAAGACCTAGCATCTTTATTCCATCCTCTCTTGAGTCGATGGTGGTTATGACTCAATTTTGAAGCAATTTTAGGAAGCCTCGTGTCTTCCATGTTGTTTAAATTGTTCTTATACATTAGGTATTTAGGCATAGCCATGCTCTCAATGGGGAAGAGACTTGTTTCTAAGAGGAGGATGGGATAGGGCGTATTTCCTTTAATTTTGAGATTATAAGCTATAAAATTATTTTGTATTTGCTTTATCTTTCTCCGGTATTGATGAGAGATACTACAACCCTTGACTTCACATCCATAAAGAATAACATGTGTAACAAGAGTCTCAAAGAGGAGTTTCTTCTTGTCCCAACTCCAAAGATCACTTGATTTACAATTGTTTTCAAGCCCATAATAACATTTACATCCCCCAATAATCCTTTTCTCAATGCTCTAATTCCAATTGAGCTTGTGGTGAATATCAATTCCAAGATATTTGTATGAAGTCACTTCCTCCAAGTTGTTATTGTCATATACGAAGGTATCATAAGAGATCTTATTGGATTGAATAATCATGACTGTAGTATTATTAGTATTAAGACTCATATCCATATATAAACAATTTATTTTTATATGAACCAATAAAATAATCATTTATAAGGAATCCCAAAACAAAAAATTCATAATTATAATTAAAAAATAAATGAAAATTTTTAACTTTTCAAAAAAGAAATTAAAAATTTTAATTTTTCAAGCATTTGATGTTGGTTTTATTATTAATGTTTGAACTTTTTCCTCCATATGGGGTGATAGTGGGAACCACGTGTCTAGAGAAGCAACCAGGAGAGAGAAACTGTGGCGTCAAACATGTGACGGACATGTTCCACCCCCTCCTGCCACCTTAATTCTATTAACTCGACCTTGCATGAGACAGGGCGCCATTAATATCAGTGCACCCTGCCTTGGATTGTCATCCCCTCGATGGACCAATGCCAATGCTTTTCTTTTAATCTATGTGTGTGTTGGTTTAATGGATGGAACCATATCCTCGGTTACTATGAATTGCACCAACTGTTCTAGATGCCTCATTCTCCTATGGTTGATTTTTGTAGAGCTTGTCCTCCCGCTCAGCAGCTCCTTCACCTGCTATCATTCTCTCTTGATTGTTTCTTCCTTCACTGTGTCTCAAATATGACAAGGAAGAGAGGCGAGTCCAAACGAGGCTTGGCATGGTATCCCAGCCGACCGTGTTTCTCCCTCTATCCCCCGCCCACACCCTCCCATACTTCCTCCTTCTTTTCACCTAACTCGTCCTCCTCCCTGCCACAGTTGAGTCATAATCCCAACAACCTTCCACCCCTTTCATCGTCATTTTCCTATAGGTTGGAGTGGATTTTCTTCTCGAGGTCCTCTCTGGGTTTCAACCCAGGCCCCCTGTGAAATATGGCCACCGCTTCACAGTCAATACCAGTTGCTGCTCCCAACTTGCCAGCATGCTCGCCCTCCCATTCACCCCATGCCCTGCTATTGGGTGCTTATTCTTGGGATGATGGATATGAAACAAACCAAGGTTCACATCAGCGGCCTCACTCCCATTTCAAATCTAGTGGCGACCAAAAATTTGAATTGAAAACATGGCTCGCACTACTACAAGGCTTGGTCTTTGAGCTACGTCGGGACTTGGATGATCTTCGGTTTCCCCTGGAGATTCTGGATGGGAAAGCATCATAATTCTTGCAATTTCTCTCAGCATTGCAGGGTGCCCACCACCCCCTAGTAGAATAATCTCACACAGCAGGGGTTGAGACACCAGTATTGGCACCACCTCCCCCACCTGGGACTTCAGAGAATGCTGCATTAGTCAAGGAGGAGAATGAGCCACCAGTCCGGCCGGAGGATGCTATGCAGGTGGAAGCGACACCAGTTGAGGAGGAGCCATATCCTCTCGGGGAATCGACAATTAGCGTCACCTCTATGGACGCGTGGCCGCACTACAACCCCACCACATGATATGTATAGGTGTCTTTTTTATTCTGCTAAGTTGGAGGGTCGTTTAATTGTTGTCATGCCTCATGGAATCCATAGTGATAATCTGTGTCATTTATTGTCTGTATCAATTACTGTCGAGATGGTCACCCTTAGGGGCCTTAATTTTTCTTTTTTTATATCTTAGTAGAAAGGTCAAGGCGTAAGTTTTTGTTGTCAAGATTTGCAGAAATTTTGATATGACTAGCAGTTTAAGACTTAAACTTTGGAACTATTCGACTGACAGAGCTGGTTTCCCCTTGAAGCAGCTCATTGTTTACAACTTGGAACAAACGGATGATTTTGTAATCTTTGATTTTGACAGGTTTTTTATACAATCTTATAAATAAATTAAAAATGTTTAAATTTTTCAATTACTTTTTTTTATTTAGATTGTCTTTTATTATTTTATTTATTTAGATTTATTATTTATTTTTTTTACTTCAGTTTTATTATATATTTTTTAGTTTTATTATTTATTTTGTTTTTTAATAATTTTACTTCAATTTTAGGATTTTTAGTTTTTTTATCAAGGAATTCTTTGATAATTTTAATCTCCTTATTTTATTTTATTTTAAATTGGAATTTTTTTATTCTATGGTTTGTATTTTTTTTTAAATTGGATTTTTTCATTCTATGGTTTGTAGGATTTTTGGTTTTTCTTTTTAATAAATTTAAAATTGTAAGTATTTGATATTGCTTTATTATTAATGTTTGAATTTTTCCATTTTATGTTGTTTTTTTTTTTTTTAAATTGGAATTTTTTCGTTTAAAAATTGTAAGTATTTGATGTTGCTTTATTATTAATGTTTGAATTTTTCCATTTTATGTTGTTTTTTGTTTTTTAAATTGGAATTTGTTATTCTATGGTTTGTAGGATTTTTGGTTCTTCTTTTTTAATCAATTTAAAATTTTAAGTATGTGATGTTGTTTTTATTATTAATGTTTGAATTTTTTCATTTTATGTTTTTGTTTTTTTTTAAATTCAATTTTTTTTTTCTATGANTTTTTCGTTTAAAAATTGTAAGTATTTGATGTTGCTTTATTATTAATGTTTGAATTTTTCCATTTTATGTTGTTTTTTGTTTTTTAAATTGGAATTTGTTCTTCTATGGTTTGTAGGATTTTTGGTTCTTCTTTTTTAATCAATTTAAAATTTTAAGTATGTGATGTTGTTTTTATTATTAATGTTTGAATTTTTTCATTTTATGTTTTTGTTTTTTTTTAAATTCAATTTTTTTTTTCTATGATTTGTTTGATTTTTGTTTTTTGTTTTTTAATATATTTAAAATTTTAAGTATTTGATGTTGTTTTTGTTATTAATGTTTGATTTTTTTTTTATTTGATGGTGTTTTTATTATTAATGTTTGAATTTTTTCAATTATTATTTTTATTTGTATTTTAAAGAATATTTTAAATAATTTAATTTCAATTAAAAAGTATTTATATTTTATATGATTATCATTTTAAACAATTTAGTTTTATATAAACCAATAAAATAATTATTTATAAGAAATCTCAAAGAAAAAAATATAAAATTATAATAAAAATAAAATAAAATTGTACACATATCTATAATATTTAAATATATTAATAAAACAAATATAAAAAAAAAAACATTAAATATAAAAACAATTATATAAAATAAATAGAATCTATATATTATATTTCCAACATAATATATACCCTAATCTTCAAAATTAAAAAAAATTCAAAAATCAATTTTTTTTAAAATAAAATAAAAATATATGAACTATTGGCATAATGAAACAAGAGCTTTAAGGTAACATAGTCCCTATTTTTGGGTGTTTTAAAATTGATAACAATAATGATTTAAAACTATAATAGCATTTTTGAATTAAATAAAAAATGATATATATTTTTTATTTTATTAATTATATTTATAATAAGTATTAAATAGGAGTAATAAGTATTAATGAGGAGTGGGATTGAAATACTTATTAACTATGAGAATTAAATCTTTCAAAAATGTTGATAAAAAAATCTTTATATCTTATTAGTCTAGCCACGACATCTATAGCAATGAGAATAACATTGACTTTAGATTACTTGATAATTGAATTTTAAATATTTTGATGCGAAGTAAAGTGTATGTACAGTTTGTATTTTTTTAATTTAAAAATACAAATAATTTTATTTATTTAAATTTTTATTCTCTATAAATTTTGATGTCTTTATAGCAGGATGCGGAGTTCTGTATAAGATTACCTATATAGATACATGGTAAAGTCATTTCATTCTTTATATTAATTAAAATTGGGTATATATAACAAGTACATTAATTATGTAATTAATTTAAAATATTGAAATACCTCAAGACTGTAATAAGATTTGAAATATATAAACTAATGGAAGATGAGGAAAATAAATATTTTAATTATATAAAAAAAAATATATTTATTTTGTTATGTTAAACATTATATTTCATATAAAAATTTAAAATAAAAAAAAATTAATGTCAAATCAATAGCAAACTCATTGCTATACTAGAAAAGACTAATAAAAATAGTGATATATTACCATTTCAATAACATGGTATTAACATTACATTTAAGCATAGCTTTTCCTAAAAATAATAATAATGAAGTAATATGAAATATCGTGATCATTACCACCATTACATTGACCTAATTATCAACAAAATTTCAATTTTTCAATTTTCATAAGGGAAACGCCCAATGCCCATGTTAGGTAGTGGGGAAGTCCAACTAGATGACCGAGTAATAATAACGAGAGAGAAAATGCCAAAATCCGCTGTTATCTTGTTGGTAAACCGCAAGAATATGTTGTTATCTTGTTGGATGGAAAATTTACACATGGTATGATGAAGAGGAGTCGTAATTTCACTGTTTTCAAGAAAGTCGAGCAATAACCTGGAAAATAATTTAAATGTTCTTAATCTAAAAACTATGTAAATGTACATGATTCAGTCGAGCATTAACCTGGAAAATAATTTAAATGTTCATAATCTAAAAACGGTGTAAATGTACATGATTCGGTTTAGACCCCAGACTTTACACATATCGATAATTCCATTCTTTCTCTACTTCCGAGTATAAACTGACTGAGTTTAGTAGCCGAAAATCCTTAAAAGTAAATTCAAAAGTCAAAGAATTTAACTCCCCAAAGAAAAAAACCATTAGAAAAAAACACCATAAACAAAGAAATTGTTATTGTGAAAGGTTACGTTGAAACAGAATGACATATAATCTTGAATTATGAGGATGTACAATTTTTCAAAATGACTCTCATGCATAACTAGTGGGTATTTGCATCCAAAGATCACTATGAGGACGTGTCGCATTAGGCTTCTGATAAAAACACACTCGAGCTTTGAAGACTTAGTCACCTTGCTACTCGGGTTGTTAGTTACACATTGAAAAAAGACTAAAAGATGATCAAGTTCAACAAATGCGCAAGAGGCAACCAAGTCAATCTAATATTAGATGGATCTAGCTTGGAAGTCACTATATCCAGTTTTCCACTAGTTTACTAAAAAATATTTTCTGTAAAGATGTAACCAACGGCAATAAGGTTATTTTTATAAATGTAATGAAATAATTAATATAAACTTAAATCTAATAACCCTAACCCTAATAATCAATTAATTGTTAATTATCTCATAAGATAAACGTTTAGTTACAAATATCTAGTTACAAATATCTGCATCGAAACAAGACATGTATGTGCATAGGATATCCCCATCATATTTTACGAGCGCACAAGAAGCATTGCAATATTGAAATCCATATGATATCCCGATCATATTTTCCCAGCGCACAACAAGCATTGCAATATTGAAATCTGAAGCCTTAAAAAAAAAGGCATGCATGGATTCAAAAATAAGGAATAAACCTTAAATATGAGAATTATAAAAGGTTAATAGTTATTTTATCAACTTAAATTGGTTGAAACCTAAATTGTTCATGGCTATAAATCATAAATATAAATAAAAAATGAACTCGTAAACAATAAATGAAAATCCTAAATTGAAAAATCGGGCTTCTATTACTCATGCTCTAATGCGTCCAATTCGTGTGAGTAACAACAATAGCAATATCTGGTCACATGCATCCAATGTCTATGAGAAATAACGATGGAAATATATGGTCGCATAAAGGTGGGGTAACATAACCATCAATTTAAAATGGAACGCCAGAAAAAGGCGACCATAATATGAAACATCCAGTAGCGAGATGCCAACTACCATCTATCTGTAAAAGAAAGAGATGCCAACTACCATCTATCTGTAAAAGAAATAGGCGTAAAATAAATAGAAATAGCTGAGGAAGTGGATATCGTGAACTTTGACACCTATCATACATCCATACTTTTCATTCATCCGTAAAAGAAAATAATTACGTGAGGTATTTAAACGTGGCAAGACAAATTACTTTAATCACATACTCCATTGCTAATTACATAAATATGTCAATCAATTCAACATCACAGTAATTTTTTAATCAGATTAAGTAAATGTGAAAAAGTAAACACATAAACGTACTCCTTTATAAAAGCAAGGAAGTTGATATTTCAAATTAGAACCCTTCATTTAGTGTGACGACAAAGAATATTCGTTCTACATTTGATCATGTCCATAGAAAACACATTAAGGAATAAATATGTATTAAATGTTCCCATTTCCAATAGGTGTATGCCTATGGGCGTAAAAATCATCTAAAGAAATTTGGGAGCAATTGATTAAGTTATTTGGTGAAAAATCTAAAAATGCAAAGTTCTCTTTAGAATTACAAGGGTATGTGAAAACTAGTGATGGTCTGTATCATGAGGTGTTAGTGACAATGCAAACTTGGAAAAAAAACAATTAACTTGGAGGGATTATTCAAGGTAGTTTTACAATAACCATGAAATTTCATTTCAAAAACTTGTATACTTCTAGAGAAACCGTTTTTCTTGTGCCTTGTATTTTTTGGAAATTTTTAATATTAATTGTTATATTTTTTAAAAATTATCAAATTCAACATATGCCTAAAATTACTTCTAATTTTTTTTTTACATCGTAGGTATCAGTCTCCTCTAGTTCTGCATATAACTCATTTGAGAAATGGTTAAGCCGAGAAAAGGTTATATCATAAATAAGATAGATATGTATTCTAGGATTTTGATATATGTGAAGACAACAATAGATTAAAAATAGTAAACAATATTAATTTTAAAAAAGACGTATATGTATTTTAAATTTGCATAGCCGACTCTATGTATGTCGATAGTTTTTCAACAACTCAATTGTTTAGCCTTTAGAAAACTAACCTCAAATACAAAGATATAGAGGGGTATTAAAAAAAATGAACGTTTGAATTCAAAAGAACACGTGTGCATTCTTCGGAGAGCGCACGCACTCTAGGAGTGAGCACGAGCTCCTAAAAGTCATTCCTCCCTCCCTCTCTCTCCTACATCTACCCCTGCTCTCACTCTCCCTCTCTACCCCCCATTCTTTGTTTCCCTCTCTCTCCCTCACACCCCTATACATGGTAATACTTAGACATGGCAAGACTTAGACATCACAGGGCATGGAAATATGTATACCTAGACCCTACCTTGACATGCCTTAGACTCTCACACCCACTGCCTCCCTATCCCCCCCTCTTCCATTATTTCTCTCTCCCTTCTCCCTTCTCTCGCCTCTATCTTACATCTCTCTCCTACCCTTTATCTATCTCTTCTTGTTATTATCAATCTCACTCTCTCTTCCCCTCTCTTCGGAGAGAACACATGCTCTAGGAGAAAGCACAAGATCATAAAATTCATTCCTCTCTC
>SNQJ01S0026380.1:26109-39589 GCA_010110895.2 Picea sitchensis | reverse complement strand
TCTCTTCATTGTTAGTATCATTATCACTCTCTCTACCCCTCTCTTTGGAGAGCACACGCGCTCTAGGAGCAAGAACAAGATCCTAAAAGTCATTCCTACCTACCTCCCTCTCTCTCTCTATCCTACATCTACCCATTCTCTCGCTCTCCCTCTCTACCCACCTTTTATATCTCCCTCTCTTTCCATCACACTCCTATACATGGTAAGACCTAGACATGACAAGACTTAGACATCACACTCCTACCCTTTCTCTATCTCTTCATCATTAGTATTAGCCTCACTCTCTCATCCCCTCTCTTAGGAGAGAACACATGCTCTAGGAGCAAGAAAAAGATCCTAAAAGTCATTCCTACCTCCCTCCCTCTCTCTCTCTCTCCTACATCTACCTCTTCTCTCACTCTCCCTCTCTACCCACCTTGTATATCTCCCTCTCTTTCCATCACACTCCTATACATGGTAAGACCTAGACATGACAAGACTTAGACATCACAAGGAATGGAAATATGTAGACCTATAACTTACCTTGACATGCCTCATACTCTCACACCCACTCCCTCCCTATCCCCCCCTCTTCCACTCTTTCTCTCTTTCTCTCTCCCTTCTCCCCTCTCTTCCATCTCTCTCCTACGCTTTCTCTATTTCTTTGTTGTTAGTCTCAATCTCACTCTCTCTGCCCCTCTTTCTTTCTATATTCCCCCTTTCTTTCTCCCTCTTTATCCCCTCCCCTTCCTCTAGGGATGATTTTAGGGGCTAAGTTTCACTCATGGGATAATTTTCCAAGGATTTTCCCAAAAAATGATTCGCTATTCTAAAAATGATTCGCTCAAATTCTATAGGATAAAATTATTTTACCTTAAAAATCACCAAAAATTTATACAAACTGTATAAAATCCTTATAAATTTGAATATTTTTACAAAAACATTTTTTGTTGGTATATGAAATATTATTAATATTCACCAAGGTTTCTACATTTAAAAAAAAAATCCATCCTTAAAATAATCCCTTCCTTCCTCTCACTCTCTCCCTACCCCCCTTCTATGTCTCCATCTCTGCTTTCCTTCCTCTCACTATCCCTCTCTCTACCCCCCTATCTTTCTCTCTCTCCCTCTCCCTCCCTCTTACACTTTGTCTATACCTATCTTGTTTGTTTTCCTCTCTCCCTTTCCCACACTTTAACACACTCACTATCTACCTCCACTCTGTGTCTACCTCTCTCCCCCTCCCAAACTCTAACACACTCACTTTATACCTCCCCTCTTTATCTGCATCTCTCTCCCTCCCACACTCTCACACAAAGAGTTTCTATCCCACCTCTATGTGTTAAGAACCAAATACTTGCATACAAAAACACCACAAATATTCAAAAAACAATATATAATAACCACACTTTATTATAAGAAAACCCTTGAGGTAGAGAAACATTGTACCATGGATCTTGTTGTTGAAGGGATCCTATCTTTTTCACATGCCTCTTCGAGGGGGAATCCTCATATTGAGCTAAACACACCAAATAAAACACTTCTCTTATGTTAGGGGACATAACCTCCCTAACCCCTCACGTAGTGAGAATAATATATTTCCATGTAATAAAGGTCAATATTAATAAGGCCTATCAATAAGGAATACTAAGTCAATGTAAGAAGACCTAATAGAAACTTCCTCTTGTAGAAGGATCTTCCTCTAGATTGTTCTTTTGGATAGACATATTTAGTATAAATAGGCGTAGAGGGTATGAGACGTTTTGTCTTGGATATTATTGTAATAGAGATCTTTTCTATTGGACGTTTCCCCCTCGAAGAGGCAAGTGAAAATTCCTATCATTAATAAAGGTGATCTTTTTGGTGTTATTCTGCTATTATTCTGGTATTGTTCTGGTTATATCATTGTGTTCTTCCATTTATAGCTAAAATATTTCTATTCTACATACTATTTTATATCTGGAATACTACGTCAAGTGGTATCAGAGCACTTTCCTTGGTAGAAAATTCTGTGTTAATTTTTTTCAGGGTAGAGACATAATCAAACATCTTAAATCTACATAGGTCTCTTGTTGCGTGCATAAAACCATAGTCAGGGAGTCATACATGTAGAAAATAAAAGTGGTACTTAAGAACACATTTGATGGCCACCCACGTTAATACCTCTTCGAGTGGTAGTGCATTAGACAACACATGTATACGAATCGACCTAGATCTTTGGAATCCCTCCATAGATAAACCAATTGGTCGCCTGATTGCTATAGTGACACTGAGAACAACACTCATGAAGATACTCTCTAGTACCTAGGTAGTCATGTAGTACGACTAAGGACATGGTCTAGCCTGCTTAGTTGGTGCCCTAAGATATTGGGTCGAGTACTAATGTTGGACCCTGCACGTATACCAGATAGCTATAGCATAGGGAAAACCCTTGTCTGTAGACACCCTGCATACTCTAACCATTGGGATGAAAAGAAAATAGAATAGACAAGATCTATTTCCGCTCAATTGTGCCTCCTGCATTCAGGTTGTGAAATTACTACACATTTCCTCCTGTTAAGAATTTGGGCATTTCAACACTACAATATTTTTTAGACCGAAGTATAAATCCACAGGAATAAAAAAAATAAAATTTTGGATCCTGTTGGTACCATTATTTGATACCTATCCCGTTGGATTCCTCTCTTCGCCCTTATCGCAGTCATACCTATCATTTTTTAGCAAATTTTTTTTCGTGGACCTGACCCCCTTCCAACACCCTTATTTGGGCCTTACCCTATTAGATTCTCCTTGTCGCTCTGATCTTCATGATACACTTCACCCATAGCCAATTTTATGTGTGGTCCCACCCGTCCCTTTTCATTTTCCCTCTTCATCATGGCCCACACCTATAGCCAAGACTTGGAAGATCGCTTCAATTCCTTGTCCTCTAATTTCACAGAGACCCAACATGAAGTGAGGCATCTCAGTGCCAATTTTTCCACCATCAGTAAAAACATGTATTCCTCCATAGACGCCAAAATGGAAATCATCAAACATGACCTCTCTACCCATATTACATCCTTCACTAGAAATATATATTCCAAGATGAATATCCTTACAGATCTTCCCTCCTCTAAACCACCTTTGCACTATGGAGGTGAAACTTCCTCTAATTCGTCGACCTTTTATCCCCATCACTTTCAGCGTCACCTATGCCTTTCGTGTGTGGATGTGAACAAATTTTATGGATCGGATCCCATTGGTTGGGTAACTCAAATGGAACATTATTTATCTTTTTATGGCATTACACATGAGTTGGAAAAAATCTAGTATGGTGTTATACATCTAGATCAAGAACGTTGGCAATGGTGGCAATGGAGAAAAAATGCCCGCCAACGGTATGTGGCTTGGACACAATTTATGGAAGAGATTTATGAATTCTTTAACACTAACACCAACCATTTAGTTTGTTTGAAAAATTTTAAACAATATGGCACAATGGATAACTTTATAGCTTATTTTGATCAATTGGCTTTCCGTACAGAGGGCATGTCTGATGCTTTTTTTCGAGAATGTTTTATCACTAGCCTCAAGGATGAGATGTGTGCCCATGTCCTCATGGCTCATCCTGAGAGTTGGGTGGAAGATACTATAAGAGCTAAGGAAGAACAACATGTTGTCTCTTATCAAACAATAAATTCCTCCTTTATTCCTTTCCCTAAACCATTCACTCCCACTCCTCCTCCCACTCCACTTAAGATCCAGAAATTGACCAGGGAAGAAATGGTTGAACACCAACTCAAACGCATTTGTTATAATTGTGATGAAAAATATTTTCCTAGGCATAAGTGTAAGGAACAAAATATTTTTATTTCCATCTCTGAGGATGTTTCAGAAGATGATGTCGAGGCCCCCCCTGTGGCCAATTCACCTGAACCCACTTACATGACCCCAGCTCCGACCCTACCGAAGTTGAACCAATCATTTTGGTGAATTCTCTCATTGGGTTCTGTTATCCCCAAACCCTCAAGATAATTGGTTACATTAATCATAGGAAGGTCATCATCCTTATTTATAGTGGAAGCACCTATAATTTTATTCATCACTGCATTTCCCAAGAAACTAATTGCTATATCTGTGTCATCAACAATTTTCAAATCATGATTTCCAATGGTGGGTCCATGAAATGTGGGGGGCATTGTGAAAATGTGCATCTCCAAATTGGTAAGTACCACATGAAATCTCATATGTTTGCTATCGACATGGGCGTTTGTGAAATTATGTTGGGTTCATAATGACTAAGAACTATAGGTCCCATTCTCATGGATTTTAAGGAATTAACCATTCAATTCAACTAGGAGGGCCAACAATACAATTTCCAAGGAATCACCATTGGTTCCCCGAAGATCATCAGTTCCCATCACATGGAAAATATCCTCGAAAGAGGTCATTCTGGCATTATTGCACAACTCCATGCCATTCATTCCACTGAGACACCCTCTGAGCTACACGACGTCCAATCCATCCTCTCCAAACATCAAGTTCTTTTTCCACTCCCCAGGGACTTCCTCCTTCCTTTGTTGTTCATGATCATTCCATTTCCCTTGTCCTCTACAACCTTCCTCCCAATGTTCCTCCCTATCATCATCCCTTTTCCCAAAAAATGAAATTAAGAAAATTGTTCAAGCATTTCTCACCGCAGGTGTTATCCATCCTAGTATGAGCCCCTACTCTTCTCTTATGGTCATGGTCCTTAAAAAAGAAGGCTCTTGATGCATGTTCCCTGACTTCTGTGTCCTCAACAAACTCACCATCAAAGACAAATTTCCCATTCCTGTCATTAATGACCTCTTGGATGAATTGAGTGGTGCCCAGTTCTTTACTAAACTTGATCATCATTATGGATACCACCAGATACGTATGAATGAGGTAGACATTCCTAAGAATGTATTTTGAACTCATGAGGGTTGCTATGAGTTTTTGGTCATTCCCTTTGGCTTTTGTAATTATCCCTCCACTTTTCAAAGCCTCATAAATCATGTCTTCCATCCTTTTCTCCGTCATTTTGTCTTAGTTTTATTTGATTATATCCTCATCTATAGTAAAACTTGGAAAACCCATCTTGTTCATGTGGATCACATTCTATATCTACTCTCTCAGCACCAACTTTTCCTAAAACAATATAAATCTATGTTTGGTGCCTCAAACGTCCAGTACTTGGGTCATATTGTTGGAAAGGTTGGTGTGAGGGTGGATCCTAGAGATATTGAAGCCATGCAAGATTGGACTCACCCAAAGACTCTCAAAATATTAAATGGATTTATGGGTTTAATAAACTATTATCGCAAGTTTGTTAACAATTATGGGAAGATTGCAACACCTCTCACTTCTCTACTTAAAAAGAATTCTTTCACTTTGAATCCCACAGCTGATCGGGCCTTTAAAACCTTGAAGGTGGCCATGTGAACCACTCAAGTCCCAACCCTACCTGATTTCACAAAGACCTTTGTCCTAGAATGTGATTCTTCAGGGAGATTAATTGGAGTAGTCCTTATGCAAGATGGTCAGTCTTTAGCCTTTCCTAGCAAACAACTATTAGAGTGACATTTGGGACAATCAATATATGAAAAGGAAATGTTGGCTATTATGAATTAAATTCATATTTTGTGCTCTTATCTATTGGGGCAGTGCTTCCAGATTAAGAAAAATTATCAAATCCTCAATTATTTTCTGGAACAACACCCTTCCTCCCTCGAGCAACAAAAATGGGTGACTAAGCTCTTTGGATATGATTATGAGATCATTTACAAGAAAGGAAAAGATAATGTGGTTGTTGATGCACTTTCAACAAAATATGAAGATGAAGGGTCCCTTTTTTCCCTCTCCTTCATTGTACAATATATGCTCCAAGTTATTCTCTAGGAATGGCTACAAGATCCCAAAATTTTGCATCTGATCCAAAAATTGTAGGCCAATTCTCTAGTTTCCCCAAGGTACTCTTAGACCAATGATGAGATTCAATAAAAAGGCCATTTGTATTTAAGTAAACAATCACAACTTAAATCCACGGTACTTTATGAGCTTCATGCTACACCTACAACAGGGCACTTAGGGTTTACCAAAAACTTTGACCAGGTCAAACATTCTTTTTTTTTGGGATGGTATGAAACAAGAAGTTCACAATTTTGTGGAAGAATGTGATGTTTGTCAATGAAACAAGGGAGAAACAATCAAAGCTCCTGGCACACTACAACCACTTCTGATTCCACCTTCTATTTGGTGGGATATATCTATGGATTTTATTGTGGGATTACCTAAATAAGGCAATAAATCAAACATCATGGTGGTCATTGATCGTCTTTCAAAGTATGATCATTTATGTGCTCTTCAACACCCATTAACTCCTCCATTGTCACTCAAATTTTCATGGATGAGGTCTTCAATATTCATGACATGCCTCATTCTATTGTTTCTTATTGAGACCCCACTTTCACCAGTGCTAGCAGGAAAACCCCCCTATAACTTTACCAGGGTTCTAAGTATAGACAGAGAAATGACTCCCCAAAAGTAAATCTAATTTATACACTACCCCAAACATTCCAAAATAGATGAACAGAAAGAAATGAAAGAGTAAGTCAAAAACTATACCTTTAATCCAACGTTTGGTGTTGACCTCCTCAATATTTGTAGCTCTCAAGGCTACAAGTTTCCTCCCAAAGCTGACCTGCATCTATAACTAGGAAAAAAAGGCTACAAGAATTCTATTTATATTCATCAATTAGGGTTAGATATAAATTGTTATGTATAAATTAAATAAAAGAAACAAAAACCATCATTTCGGATAGGGAAAAGATATTCTTTTATTCAATAATCAAAGACTTGAAATTACAACGTTTGCAGGCCAACGCTTCATGAACCTGGTCCAGAATCCTCTTAAAAAATTTCCAAGTACACCTTCCAACTTCCTTCTCTCACAATATATTAATCACCTCAAGGGAAGGGAATGGATTGTATGGGAGAAAAGGGCTAGAGAGGGAATGGTGAGGAAATAACTCACAAAAGGTTGTAAATACTTGGGCAAGAAAGGAAAGGGAATTTGGGAAGAGTTTCACCGTTATAATGCTTGATTTTGGAAGGATACCCCAATCCCTCCTTTTATATGAAAAAATTATAGTTATTTGGTTGCGGGACAAGCTATAGCAGGTGAAATGGTTCGGAAACCTTCAATAGCCTGTAAATTCCACCGAATTCCTTGCACCTTTTTAATTTTTGCAACTTTTGGAGGTATACGTGGGATATTTAGTGTGAAACTAATATATGTACACAGGATATATATCATGAAACAAGTGTATGTATGTAGGCAGTAGTGTAGCAGGATGTGTACATGCTTTAAAAAATTGTTTTTTAAATAGATTTCATCAGTAGTGATTTGGCAAATTATGCAAGTAGGAAGGCCAATGCCATGTATGCATGAGTAGGGAATTTTTGGGCTATAACAACCAAATTTTTTTGGCAATAACTATTCAGGATATAGGGCACCCAATTGCATCTCAACACATCTTATCATCCCCAGATTGATGGTCAAACTGAAGTTGTCAACATGTTTTTGGAAACATATTTGAGTTGTTTTGCATCGGAAAGGCAAAATCATTGGGCTCAATGGTTACCACTAGTTGAATGCTGGTACAACACTTCTTACCATACATCTACTCGCATAACTCCTTTTGAAGCAGTATATGGAAAAACCCCACCTTCAATTATATCCTACCTTCCAGGTGTCTTGAAGGTCTAGGCGGTTGACCAAACTCTTACAGTTCGAGAGGATATTCTCTATATCGTTAAATAGAATTTGGTCATGGAACATAATCAGATGAAGCAACATGTAGATCAAGGTCTCTCTGAACATCAATTTTTTGAATGAGACCAAGTGTTTCTTTGACTGCAACCTTATAAGAAAATTTCCCTCAAGGCTGACCATTGTAAAAAACTGGCACCCAAATTTTATGGTCCTTATACTGTTCTCAAGTGTGTGGATCAAGTGGCCTATTAATTAGCTTTTCCTAGTCATTCTAAGATCGATCTTGTTTTTAATGTCTCCTACTTAAATAAGATGATTGGAACTAAGTACCAAACTCAAACCAGAATTCCCGAGTTGGATGAAGAAGGATCTATCTGGTTGTAGCCACAAGTAGTTTTGGACCAGCGTGAGCATCGTCTTCATCAGCACACCATCAAGGAAGTGTTAGTTGAGTGGAAATATACAACTCCAGTAGATGCCACTTGGGAAACAAATACCATTCTGCAACAATTTCCTCATCTCAAGCCTTCATGACAAGGTTGTTTTTAAGAGGGAGGACGCGTTAGGGACCTAACCTCCCTAACTCCTCACATAGGTAGAATAATATATTTCCATGTAATAAATACCAATATTAATAATTCCTATCAATAAGAAAGAATAATTCAAATATAAGAAGACCTAATAGAATCTTCCACTTTGTTGACGGGCATAATTGACACATCGTCAATTGGAAGGTCAAATCCGAACCGGGTTGTCTAAATAACCCAAGCCATTTGGGATGAAATGACCTCATGGGTTTAATGGATCCATTAGCCAACTAAAGTTCTAAAAATAACAAAAGAAAGGAAACTAATCTAAAAAGCTATAATACTAAGGATATAAATTTAATAGTTACAAATATCACAAAAGGAGGATGACTATGTGCATATGATTATAAACAATGTATATACAATTTTGCTAGATTTACTAGATATCTTGCGAAATAGATGTTTTTTGGAAGTGTTTATGAAGTAGATAAAGAAAGCACATACATTTTGTTTAATATTTAAATCCTAAAAAAAACTAAATAATACTAATCCAAACACAGTTGAAATAAGAACAGATTAACAATCAAAGATAATTGAAGCTATTCTTATTTCATTGATCAATAAACTAACTAAAGAACAAGAAAATGAATAAACTAACCTGTAATTAATCAACTAAAATGAGCTTATGTCCCTCTACAATTCAAGATCCTAGTTGTCCTTCCTATGAGGAAAACCTGTAATAGGATGGTGCCCACTTTCCCAGAACAAATTCAAAGGTGTTTTGGAACAAGAATATAATAGTAAACAAGTAAATATACATATCTGGTGATCTTGTAATGTTGAACACTTATAATAAAAGAAACTTAATACAAAGCATTCATGTAATACATCATTCAATATCCAACATAAATCCATGATATTTAAATGAAATATTCATCACAGATGTAATATAGGAAAGTAAATTATGGACATAATTAATGTGCCGAAATAATATGAAATATCATACGATGATAAGACTAAAGTTGTATAAACATATTAACAAACCATAAGATAAAGGCAAAACATAATGGGTAAGAGCCACGCTGGTCTAAATCCAAGGAGTGAACATCTTCTCTATACCAGTCTTGAGATTCATATATCCATAATGTGTCCAAACCAAAGATTCCCTCACTACTAAGATTGACCAGTATTTAAACTAGTTTAGGATTCAAATGCTCTTACCATACAAGATAGAGTTGAATCCACAAAAATCAGATAATATTACAAAAATAGTGAAACATAGAAACCACTCATGCATGAGTTGGTTTGTCAAAAATAAAAGAAAATTTTATAAACATAAAGAGGCAGAGTCTATTTGAATAATTGAGCGTATAATTCAAGGTGTTTTCTCCATGAAATCAACATCATTATCATCCATTTCCTATAGATATAAAACTGATTTGATATTTAGATAACAATACTAATTATTATTCAAAAGAGACTGGCTATAGATTCATAGATTCTGTAGCTAATCTTATTATTAGAAAATGAAATCAAATTAAATCTCCCTATTTTATTTTTTTATAACATAATGGAATAAAATGAAATCAAAATCGTTTTACCATCATAAATTAGCAAAAGAAGGATCTGACAGTTTGGAATTTATAATGGCTTTGAAACTGGTTGTGTTTTTTATTATGATATTCCCAGACTTCTTGAATCTTTTGTTTTCCCTCTCTGTGTGTACCTTCAAATCAAATTTCTCTCATTCCAATAGGGCATTGTGAGTAGACAAGAGTTTAACTTGAGCCTGTAAGAGCATAATATATCTATAATAATGCTATATCCAGTCGAGGCAGTTGTCACAGTGCACTAGGGTAATGGCATACCAACGTGGAACACACTCGACAATGGGTGCTTCATTTTAACCTGTGGTTTGTTCCAGGTCATGACCAATACCTAAACGACCTTCTTTTCCCTTGAGTCATGGGGGTAAATTTGACATGAAGTCATACTTTTAAACCTGGGTAACAACCTCTTTCCTAGGACATTGATATTTTGGGTCTTCACGATCCAAGAAATCGTCTATTTCTCGATCTGAACACCGATCATCGATATTGATCAGATCGATCGAGCTCAGATGATTAATATTTCAATTTCCTATTATTCTAGAAATCAAATGACCAGCCTTTTATTCCTAAAATTTAAATCTGAAATCTGTTGTTTCTTTCCTCCAAACAAATTCTTCACAACAGGTTCATCATTACTATTCACATTGGATTCATTCATAGGCATAGAGTGATATTTTTCTTTTAATTCGGTAATTACCTATTCCAAAGATATTCTAGGTGAAAATCTACATGGTAATTCCTTATCCATAAGGGTTTCATAAACAATAGAAGTTGGTTCATTGAATTTAGATCCATCAAGTGAATTGAGGGCCTGGCTTTCGATCACTAGTTTGTCCAAACTGGGGCTTACAATTAAATGAGGGTTGACTGTATCGTCAACTTGGGTGAAGCCATTTCAGTCAGGAAACCCTCCCAACAATCACTGATTTGCAACAGGTGAGGAACCAACAATATCTTAATGAGTTCGTGATGAAATAAACTAGACAAATAATTTATTCTCTGTCACTTATAATGCTTAGCCATTTTGTAAAGGCTCATTAATAGGTAAAAAGGCATATGCAACTCAAACCCTATGAAAATCATAAGCAATCGAATGTGGTATAGAATAAACAACCCATATCGGCCTTCACATGTAACGAACTGTTTTAAAATTAAAATGAGACTGTGCCATGTAGGTTTTAGAAAAGAAATGGGAATACCTTTTGTACAACAAGTGGATTTGCGGGAATCCATGAATAAAATCCATGGGACAACATCTATCTTAGTAGTCTTAAACCACTTTTCTCCTTTCAATGGAATTCTTGTTTCCCTTCTTATGAAATCCTCTATTATTTCTAACTATACATCCCCGACCTTGGCCCTAAAATCATCAAAATTTTGTGCAAAATCCTATGCAACCTTCATATTGTAGCCTTCGAACTTTTTGAGGAACACATCCCACCCATGAGCCTTCAACTCGTCTATGGATTTATCATGGGATAGAATATCTTGGCATCCATTCGGCTCAATATGAACCAAGGGTGCCATTTCCACTGTGACAAGGCTACAACAGATATCAAAAGGTATAGGTTTAGGTTTCCAACGCACGAGCATCAGAGATAGGTCTAAGTGAACTGTAATGGCACGAAAAATTCAAAGTTTGGGGATTGTCATAACTTGGAAATAAGATTTAGGGAAAATGAAAAACAGAGGGCTCGTAAAAATTAGAACCATTTCCCACGATGAGTGCAAAAACCCTCCATGGTACAAAACCCCAATTCACATAATGAATGATCTCATTAGTATTCAGGCTAGCAAAGTGAATTGAAAATGTAGGTACACCATGCATGTACCAATTGATATGAATGTTGATATGACAATTTATCTCATGAAAACTATATCAATTGTTGACCAACAGTTTTGTGCATTTAATATTCCACAAATTAAATCAACAATAAACTATAGAACCAATGAAGTCAAGGTACCCATAATGCATAAAGATTTTGATAGTGTATTAATTAATAAGTTCATAAGACTTGAGTTTAAACCATGTATGGCTGCCTTCTAAAACGATATTTCTAAGGTAAAAGATATGTAACCAAGACCAAGTTTTATATTTAAATTCATGCTTACAGTCATGAATTTAAAACTAAACAAATGAAAAATCAATAAGGTAATCTTAACCCAATCATCACTTCGAAACTCAGAAACATAAACATTTACAAATGAAAGGTGATGGTAGCTAGAGAAAGACATAATCTCTTTGTGAGAACTTTGATTGTAAAAAGAATCAAAAATCATTGGTGGCTTCCAACAATGGCGACATACTGGGAGAAGCAGTTATCTCTGCATCACCGGAAAATTTGTGTTAGGGTGAGTCAGATGAAATGAACTTTTAGAAACAATTAACAATAGGTCAAACATTCCGATCATAAATCAGAAATAACACAGTTTAGCATCATATATATTTCTGTCTAAAAAAATGTAATTCGACAACTAATTTAGATTACGAGTGTAACGAGATTTATGTAATTGACTTTGATACTATTGACAGGACCACTACTGCCAGAAGGCATCCATAGCCTCGGAAGGGATGTAATTTGACCCACTCTAGTACCTCTATCATGTCCAAGAGTCATAAAATTATGATATGCGACATATTTTCACTTTGATAAAATTGAAAACAGACTTGAGGATCTTCTCGACCCGGCATTGCTTCGCTGCCAACAGGCATGTTCAGTACCCCGATGAATTTTCCTTGGTATAATGTGTGCATTTACTTGCTGCCAGAAGACCTATTCAGTGTCTCACTAGGTTTACATACACTTCCCACACATTACTGTTCTTTCAACCCTCTATAATTTGTTTATAATTTGCAGAACTTAATATTATTCAAGAGGGCACGGTGATACTAAAAATATCATAGTTTGGAAAGTTTTTGATCATTTAAACATCATTCTCCTTTTTGATGACCCTCATCAAAATTTGGAAACTTAGATTTTTTTTAGGAAACCATCTCGAGGACATTAAGGTACAATTGAGTTGTTTTCCTTAAAACAGGGACAACGTTAGAAGTTTATTGATGATAATCGCGTCTACTTGTAATTTCAAGAAAAAAACCAGAAAAATTGATTTGAACATAAATTCACTTTTGTTGATCTGAGTTTTATCACTTATTGCTCAAGGTCTTGGGAAGTTATCAACTATTTTTTATGAATGAAAATTTTGATTCCCTTCCACAAATGAGGTGGTGACTCAGACGTAATTATTTACAAAACAAATAAAAATTAAAATTAAAAATTAAAAATATTTACAAAAGAGTGGAACATAAATCATCAGGTGAAATACCTCTTGAGGTCCTAGCCATTCATTTGGAAAGTGTCTGGTTGTCCCTCCAAATTATGTAGATGGAAAGAATTGGGACCCAATTTTTCAGAAATTACAAATGGTCCCAGCGACAGGTTTTGGAACTTGGTATGTTCCCCCTTACCCTAGTGGGATTTATCTCACTTGAGAACCATATCCCTGACATCAAAATTCCTGTCTGAAGATGAATTTGAATCAAACCATGTTTTTACAATTTGTTGGTGCCGATCCAATTTCTA
>SNQJ01S0026380.1:12191-24252 GCA_010110895.2 Picea sitchensis | reverse complement strand
AATATGTACCAACATCATCAACTATACACCTCATGTATGTGCCAACTCATCAACTACTTGTCTCAACCATGTACTCAACATGTACCTCAACCAAAATCCCTCATCAATTTCATCATCCAAATCTTATTTGTAGCTCTGTAATAAACCTTCTATATATGGTCACATTCCTACAAACCTTCCTTAACTTCAACAACAAGAGACTAACATTTTCATCAAACTTTTCTTTAGTCTCACATGCCTAGTTTTGGATTAGTCAATAACCCTAACTTGAAGTAATAATAAATTTGTACCTGTAATGTATAAATATCTGAAACTGATACACAATGTTCTTCAATGTGTTTTATACAATTACTCAAGGTGTCACTACTTGGAACCTCTCATAAAAGGAGTTATATCAAAAATGGCATACCATGCTGAATTATGTATTATTCTAGAGGGCGACCTTGTAGAGCATGCCCCACACAGAATATTTATTGAATTGATATGACACTATTACAAAGAATACTTTAGACTGTACCCTAACCAACACATTTTGTTTCACTAAATTTGGATCTGTTATGAAGAAGTTATGACGTTTTTACCCGTCACACCTGTTTTTGACTAGTTTCAGGACTAGCCACAAACCCTATTTTCCACAGAGTGTAACTCCAAAAATACATTGAACCACAAGATGAATTTTTTACCACAGATACTTGGATATGCTTTCTCAATGGAATAGAAATTTCATGGTCTGAATCATTATAGAAACAAATTTATAGCGAAAATGGTGAGCTGACCTATAAATAACATACCTTAGAAAGCACCATCAAAAGAATTTATCCTTCCTTGCATTTTGGCTTTATTTTCTTCACCTTCCCTCATAATTTTGGCTTAAATATCCTTGGTTACCTCAGACACCTATAAATATTCAATATTCTCAAGTGTTATTAAAATTAGAGATCCTTGCCTCTTATTTATACTCTCCAAGTAGCTTCCTTAAAAACATCTTCTAGGTCACTTGGCCCCACTTTCCTTATTTTAGGGTTAACCCACTTCTAATTTCTCCATTAAATTTATTATGCAAATAATTTATTTGGTATTCACTTTTAATTATAATACACTCATTACTTCATTTTATTATTTACCTTTTAAAATCTCTTAAACCACTTTGACTACTTTGACCTTTTGGGGCTTCTAGATGACATATGAGGGTCCTCCAACTTCGTAAGGCCATAACTCTCAAACTGTGAGGAGTTATGTGGCGTTCCACATACCACCAGAAATGGAATAACATGTACTATCCATATAGAATAGTATTATCTGAAAATATATCATAACTCATACCATTATCCATCAAACAAACTTGGGTCCATTACCCAAACCTTGGGTTTCCAACTTCTCATGGCCATAACTCTCTAACCGTGAGGAGTTATGTGACGTTACACATACCACTGGAAATGGAATGACAAGAAATATCCATATAGGATAGTTTACCTAACAAATTCATTTTCCTTCATCTCATTATTCCACAATTAATCATGGGTTCTCTTACTCTGCAAAGCATCTTCCCGTGAGGGATTTCACCATAAGGGGACCACTTTGGAGTTCATATATATTTACTTATTATCAACCATGAAAAGACAATAATGAGTCATCTTTACATCAAACAATCTTGGGTCCATTACCCAAACCTTTGTGTTGTGGGGCTTTCTTCAAGGGTTGACTTCAATGACAACCAACCTTAATCAACACAGGTTTCTTACAGCTGGGTAAGGAACAATAACCTTGGTTCTAGATTTCAATAGGTAAGACCAGAAGTGTTTCACTGCTTTGAAGACAACATATGCCTGTTGATCTACTGCTGGGTAATTAATATATGTTCCTTCGAAATATGATTTCATGAAGGCAATGGGTATATCATTGCTTTCAACATTTTTTTTGTGTAATCAAAACAACATAAGATTGGTCAGAAGAAAAGGTGTAAAGAGTGAAATCTTGAGAAAAATCGGGACTCATCAAGGAAGGGGCCTCTATTATTTCTTTTCTAATTGAATCAAAATCCTAAATTTCTTGTGATCCCCAATGATACAAAACATCCTTTTTAATAAAATTTTGTAACGGTCTAAGCATTTATGAAAAGCTTGGGACAAACCTTCTGATGAAATTAATCTTGCCCAAAAGGGACTACATGGATTTTTTGCTAGAAGGAGGGGGGAGTTTAGCAATAGCTTGGGTTCTTTCAGGGTCAATAATCATTCCATTATTAGACCCTATAAATCCCAGCAGTTTGCCTTTCTCTATTGCAAAGACCATTTTCTTACCGTTGAGAGATATGCCTAACTTGCGGCGTCATTCTAGGACAGTCCTAAGGTGACACAAGTGATCTTTCTTGTTTTTAGATAAGACAGTGACATCATCAAGAGAGACCACGATTATCTAGTTAATGAGGCACCAGTGTTTATCAATCCAAAGGGCATTTTCCTGTAGGCGTAAGTGCCCCATGGGGTACGAAATGTGGTTTTAAGATGGTCTGAGGGAGACATAAGGACTTGGTTGTATCCTGAAAAAACATCTAGAATAGATAGTCTTTCGGAACCAGACACCTATTGCATATTTTTTTCCATTGGAGGAACAGGGTAGTTGTCTTTATCAAACTCTCGGTTTAAGTTCTGAAAATCACCACAGAGTCGAATTCAACCACTTTTCTTCCTTACAGTGACTAAATTAGACACCCATTGTGTGTGCCTAACTGGGAAAATTATCTTTGCAGTTAGCAATTTCTTTAGTTCCTTTTTAACAGTGGGTTCCAATTTAGGATGCATCTTCCTCAATTTCTATTGAAAAGGATGAGTCTGGGGTTTCATAGGGATTACATGTTGTATGATGTTGGGGTCAAATGTTTTCAAGTCATCATATGTCCAAGAAAAAATTTCTTTAAATTATTTAAATAACTTTATAAAAGAGGATATTTCTTGCTCGGAACAACCCTTTCCCAAATTAATGCTTTGAGGATTATCCCTTGTTCCTAAATTAACTGTTTCATAGATCAAAGAGGAACTGTTAGTTTTACAATTTACTGCCCCTCTAAATTTATCATGCAAGTCATAAAATTTCTCTAATCTCACAATAGATCTGGGGATAGAGTTTAACAACTCGGATGTCGATTAAGGATATTGAGGATCAAAGATTACCGTGAAGTTTTGGAGGTTCTTGTCATGAGTGCCTTCATCAATGATTGCACGTTGGAAGGTGCCTTCCATATGCAGAAAGTTGATGATCTGTTGGTCATCATCAAATACTCTCCAATTTGAGATGTTATTCAGGATCGATGGCCTAAACAACAATTCAATTGAGAACACATTAGGGGAAATACCTTCAACAGGCAATAGTTTAGAAGAAACATTGGCCAATAAATCAACTTCCGAATTACTCAATCTGGGAATGGAATTTATGTTAAATGCTGAAAATTTATGCATCATACTACATACCTCGGTTTGATAGCTTTCCAGATGTGGTGATAAGAAATATATGGCGATTCTTACCTTCTTAACCACGATTTCTGAATCACCGAATACTATCAAATTTGTATGTCCATATCCAATGCTTTCCTAAGTCCCTCTAGTAGTGCTTCCTACTCGGCCATGTTTTTAGTACATTCAAACTCTAACTTGCAAGCAATAAAAGTCTTATTACCTATAGGATCGATGAGTACACAACCAACACATGTTCCTTCTCTGGATTTGGATCCGTCAAAGTATCAAGACCAGATCTATGCATCGTCAGTAGTACTTGGCATACTTGGTAAAGTTGGTGTTTGAGTATAGGTCGTAATTTCATATTGTTGCCCAAGATCAGTGATAGAAGAAATTTCGGTCATGAAATTACCAAAGAAGGTATTCATTCCTTGTGTTTCAAATAGATTTTTAGATGTAACGAAAGGCTAATTTGTATCATTCATATCCGTTACAGTATGCTTGAGATAACATTCTTTGTTATCCAAAAAATTTTGGGCTGTCCATTTTTAGGCAGCCATAAGTGAGACCAATATGTGGCAAAGTAACTGTGCAGTTGTTTTGACCAATATATTCTCAAAACAAAACATAAACTTTAGGGATATCAACGAATGAGATGGTGACTCAGACATAATTATTTAGAAAGAAAATAAAAAACAGAAAAGAAAATTAAAAATATTTAAAAAAAGAGTGGAACATAAATCATCAGGTGAAATACCTCTTGAGGACCAATCCATTCACTGGGAAAGTGTCTGGTTGTCCCTCCAAATTATGCAGATGGAAAGAGTTGGGACCCAATTTTTGAGAAATTACAAATGGTACCAGCCACAGGTTTTGGAACTTGGTCAAACCATCTTTTTACAATTTGAATCAAACCATATTTTTACAATTTATTGGTGTTGATCCAGTTTATGCTTTGCCTATGTTCTCACTTCCTCTAGTTTTAATAAGGGATTTATTCGATTTTCTAGAGGAGTGCACTCTTCTTCTTGAACTTTATGCGACAATTGCAGAGAAGGAAGTAAGACATGTGGGGGAAGAATATCTTATCTTCCATAGATGAAGAAGAAAGGGGAATTACCCAAATAAGAATTTTGTGTTACCCTATCGGCTCATAGTGAATTATACAGTGCATTGTGCTAGTTCTTGTGATTTTTTGAAACTGACCTTTTAATAATCTTGATTAAATTTTTGTTTGTCGATTTTTCTAGGCCATTTCCTTGAGGGTAGTAGCTTGTAGAATTCTTAAATTTAATCCCATTTTCCATAGAAACAATTTTCATATCAAGGGAAAAAAAGTAAGAGGCATTATAAAAAAACAGACTGTTGAATCAAGTGATGATATGAGAGTTCAGAAATGATACTACCTGATTTTTGTTTACCACTTTTAAAGGTACAACTTTAGACCACCTTGCAAAATATTCTATTATTGTAATGATATACTTGTGCTTATGTAAAGAAGAGGGATTAATTTTTTCTATGATGTATAGGCACCATTGCTGAAAACGTGTATCTACAATAACCGGTTGTAAGGGGAATGATGCCTTTTTCACCCATCCTACAGCGTTTTGGTAGATTATGCATTTATGGGACAACGTATGGGAATATTTAAACAAGGTAGGCCAATAGTACCCAACTCTTAACACTTTGTGGGAAGTGGTATCTCCACATAAGTGACTACCGACTTCACCTGCATGAAGTTCATATAACACTTTTTCTGACTCTTCCTTTTTTAATCAATGCAGAAAAACACCATTGAAGTTCTTTCGAAATAATACATCATTCATTAACTGGAAGGATGCAAATTTAAGCCTAAGTGCTCTTTTTTTCTAGGATCAAGATTGTGGGGAGCATATCCATGTGTTAAATAGAATCTAATGTTCTCATACCATGAATTGGCAGCAACTTGTGCACAACTGATCTGTTTTTCATTATGATGATCGACAATTGAGGTGTTTATTTGACTTTCTTGTTCTTCAATTGAATCAGCCACTAGTTTACACAGGCCTTGACCTCTAATAATTTTTGCAAGGTTTATTTCAAGGTCATATTCATGTAATGACGTCATCCAATTTTCCCTTTTCTCACCCAGTTCCTTTTGTACTAATAGGTTTCTTACCGCTGGGTAAGGAACAATAACCTTGGTTCTGGATTTCAATAGGTAAGACCATAAGTGTTTCACTGCTTTGAAGAAAACATATGCCTATTTATCTACTATTGGGTAATTAATCTAAGCTCCTTTAAAATCCGAGTTCATGAAGGCATTGGGTATCTCATTGCTTTCAACGTTTTTATGTGTAATCACAACAACATAAGATCGGTCAAAAGCAAAGGTGTAAAAAGTGAAATCCTAAGAAAAATCGAGGCTCATCAAGGAAGGGGCCTCTATTATTTCTTTTCTAATTGAATCAAAAGCCTGACTTTCTTGTGATCCCGAATGATACAAAAAATCCTATTTAATTAATTTTTTTAATGGTCTAACCATTTATGAGAATCTTGGGACAAACCTTCTGACAAAATTAATCTTGCCCAAAAAGGAATGCATGGCTTTTTTTCTATAAGGAGGGAGGCGTTTAGCAATAGCTTGGGTTCTTTCGGGGTCAATAATCATTCCATTCTTAGACATTATAAATCCCAGTATTTTGCCTTCCTCTATTGCAAATACCTACTTCTTAGGGTTGAGAGGTATTTCAAAATTGCGACATCGTTCTAGGACAATCCTAAGGTGACACAAGCGATCTTTCTTGTTTTTAGAGAATTCAGTGACATCATCAAGATAGACCATGACTATCTGGTTAATGAGGCCATGGAAAGAAATATCCATTGCTCTCTGGAAAGTGGCACCGATGTTTATCAATCCAAAGGGAATTTTCTTGTAGGCGTAAGTGCCCCATGGAGTACGAAATGTGGTTTTAAGATGGTCTGAGGGAGACATAAGGAGCTAGTTGTATCCCGAAAAATCATCTAGAAGAGATAGTATTTTGAAACCAGACACTTGTTGTATAATTTGTTCCATTGGAGGAACAGGTTAGTTGTCTTTATCAGATGCTCAGTTTAAGTTTCAAAAATCAACACAGAGTCGAATTCAACCACTTTTCTTCCTTACAGGGACTAAATTAGACACCCATTGTGTGTGCCTAACTGGGAAAATTATCTTTACAATTGGTAATTTGTTTAGTTCCTTTTTAACAGTGGGTTCCAATTTAGGATGTATCTTCCTCAATTTATGTTGAAAAGGTTGAGTCTGGGGTTTCATAGGGATTACATGTTGTATGATTTTGGGGTCAAATGTTTTCAAGTCATCATACATTCAAGCAAAAACGTCTTTAAATTATTTAAATAACTTTATAAAAGCGGATAATAGTTTAGATAATAACTTTATAAACGTGTAGTCATTAATGATGGCACTCATGAAGAGAAATAGTGCCTTCTAAACTAAGAGAACCTTCATTAAGGACTACACGTGAAGTCATTAATGAAGGTACTCATGAATAGAACCTCATGAAGTTATTGATTATTAATGAACTTCATCAAGTGTAGTCATTAACGAGTGCCTTCATTAATGACTAATTAGTGTAGTCATTAATAACTTTATAAAGGCACTCATGAAGTCATTAATTATTGAGTGAATTAATGACTACACGTGAAATAGTGCCTTCTAAACTTTATAAAAGCAGATAATAATTTTATCAATGATTGCACGTTGGAAGGTGCCTTCCATATGCAGAAAGATGATGATCTGTTGGTCATCATCAAATACTCTCCAATTCAAGATGTTATTCGGGATCAACGACCTAAACAAAATTTCAATTGAGAACTCATTAGGGGAATAACCTTCAGCGGGAAATAGTTTAGAAGCAACATTGGCCAATAAATCAACTTCTGAATTACTCAATCTAGGAATGGAATTTATGTTAAATGTTGAAAATTTGTGCATCAAACTACATACCTTGGTTTGTTAGCTTTTCAGATGTGGTGATAAGAAATATATGGCATTTCTTACCTTCTTAACCACGATTTCTGAATCACCGAATACTATCAAATTTTTTATGTCCATATCCAATGCTTTCCTAAGTCCCTGTAGTAGTGCTTCGTACTTGGTCGTGGTTTTAGTACATTCGAACTCTAACCTGCAAGCAATAAAATTCTTATTACATATAGGATCGATGACTACACAAACAACACCTTCTCCTTCTTTGGATTTGGATCCGTCAAAGTATAAGGACCAGATCTGTGCGTCGTCAGCAGTACTTGGCATGCTTGGTAAAGCTGGTGTTTGAGTATAGGTTGTAATTTAAGATTGTTGCCTAGGATCAGTGATAGAAGAAATTTCGGTCATGAAATTACCAAAGAAGGTATTCATTCCCTGTGTTTCAAATGAATTTGCATATGTAACAAAAGGCTAATTTGTATTATTCAGATCTATTACAGCATGCTTGAGATAATGTTCTTTGTTATCTAGATTTTTTTGTCTGTCCATTTTTAGGCAAAGTAACTGTGCAACTGTTCTGACCAATCTCTGCTAAAAAAGAAACCATAAACTTCTGGGATATCAACAACAATAATATCAATTATTTGATGAAGTTTAGGATTGGATGATAGTCTAATCAACACATTATTAAGCTCACCAATTACTTTAATGTTTGTTCGATCTAGCTGAATGATTTTGAGATCAAAAGGTTTAACGTTTGCATTAATGTTTTGGCATATAGATAGAGGCATCACGTTTGATGATGCACCGGAATTGACCATACAATTATGTAGATTCCTATTAAAAATTTCAAAGGTTAACAAAAAGAGAGAGACATTTTTCTGAGTGTTAACAACAAAATTCTGTTGATTTTTTGTTGTTGTCCCTAAAACGATGTTTCCTACATTTGCTACAGTTTTTTCTGCTAAGTCTGTTTTGTCTGGAGGTTCAAATGTCTTTTTAGATGGGACATTTTTAGCTGCATTTGAATCAATTTCTGTTGATTTCTTGCTTCTATGATCATTGTTTTTACTATTTTTAGCGAAGCTTTGAAGCATTTTCTGCAAAATAAGGGGAAATTTCAGAAGTTCAAAAAAAGAAATATTATCCCTCAATTTTTTTAGATCTTCAATTAAATCATAATCTAAAACTGGGGCTACTAACCTTTATTTAATTTCAGTTTGCTTTGATTGTTTCAGAAACATATTTTTACTTATTTCAGAAGGGGGTTTGTTTTGCGTTTTGCTTCTTGTGTTGTAGGGGTGGACAATTTTGAAATTTGCTTGGAAGATATTGTCTGACAACTGACCGAAAATAGGGGGAGATGAGTCCTCCTCTTCTGGTACCTCTTCCTCAACTGCATCATCAGAATTTTTAGGAGGAACATAAGAAAAATTATCATGTTCTTCTAAGATAGTTTGCAAAGCATACTGTAAGCTTTCGAAATTTAGACCTTATGTGGTCAAGTTTGGCCAGTTGGGAGGGAAAGGATTTCTGAAAGATGGTTTGAAACTTCCTTTTCTTGTGGATGCCTACTCGGCTGATCTCTTCAAGTCAACGATATGATTGGACATTTTTTCGAAATCTTTCTGCAATCTCTCTAAGTCTAAAGTTTCTTGTTGATTTTTAGTTTGAGGAGGCCTAGTGAGAATTTATATTTTCCTTTAGAGGACGAGGATGTTTCAACTTCACTATTAAGGTTATCTTTTAAGATCAATATATATTTCTCGATTTGACCTGCCTCCTCAAAGGATTCTAACAAAGTGTTTTTCTTAGACCTTTTAACCCATATAGCTATGTTATTGTGCAAGGCTTTAGCATAATATGCAACAATTAAACTTTCTGCGGGCATCGAATCAGTAAGGATTTTGTTATTTGTCAGAAATCTTTGGTTAAAGTCCTTTACTTTTTCCTTAGGATTCATTTTTAAGCTGGAGAGTTCCATAACCAAGACTTTCAGAGATTTATCATCTCCAAATTTTTCCAAGAAACAAGTTTCAAACTTGTCCCAAGAGACGATGGTCTGGGGTTGTTGAGAAAAATACCATGTGGAGGCATTTCCCTCAAAYGTATAAGGAAATAATATGCATACTACATCCTCGTGTTCAACATTTCGGAGTCTAATGGCCAACATAAATTTCTTGATGTGATCCTTAGTGGATTTCTTTGAATCTGGATTGAATTTAGGAATCCATTTCTTCGGATGCTTAAGTAATGGGTGTTGGGGTTGATCTAAAAATGAAGAAGACTTGTATTCTTGAAATTATTTGCAAGATTTTAATTTATGTGTTAAAATGCAAATGGATCAACTTTGAAACACAACTTTTATATAAATTACTCATTCAATATGCATATAATAGCAGCAATAAACAGTGAACATAAAACACATAACATGACAAATGATAAAGGAGTTCACCCCTCTCTTGGGCTACATCTCTTGGTCCAGCTTCCAATGGATCATTTGTATTATTTTCTTAAAGTGCTCAAAAATGTGTTTTACAGTGCTCAAAATGCCAAATAGATGGCTCCAATGGCTCCAGAATGTCCAAAAACCCCTAGCTAGGATTTTTCGTCACCTCGTTTGGCCAAAAATTGAAGAAGATAGGTTTCCTGGAAGTTCCCCTTCAAGCTTGTTGTCTCTAGATCGACAAATTGCACCCTTGTTGGCTCAACCTATCCCCCACGCGCATTTAAGCGTAAAAACTCAGCACCGGACACAACCGCACAAACGGTGCAAACTGTAGGATGGTTACGGGTGCACCTAGCCCCTAACCGCCAAGGCCGAGGTCATGTGGCCCATGTGACCATGCGTAAACGCAAACAGGGCTCCGTCCCAAAGGCTGATAGAAAAGGGACAAGTGGCGGGCATTGGTTATAACCGTTTGAACCACATACAAAAACAAAACGCGCATGCGTGCCAACCGGTGTGATAGAGGGTCATATGATATGGTGTATACGACCGTGGGTTAGGGCTAAGCCCTAGCCCAGATGCGCCCGCGACTATCCACATAAACAAATTCAAATAGTTTTAAAACTATTACATAGTAAGAACTACTATGGTGGCGCATTGGTGGCACAGACTTTACAAAGACTATGCATGTGGGTGGAGGTCACGAGGTCGAATCCGGTGGACTCCAAATAAATTTTATATAACCAACCAATAACAAGGTGTCATGTGGCAGCCCATGACTAGGCCACGTGGCATCGTACAACCAACCAAANTGTATACGACCGTGGGTTAGGGCTAAGCCCTAGCCCAGATGCGCCCGCGACTATCCACATAAACAAATTCAAATAGTTTTAAAACTATTACATAGTAAGAACTACTATGGTGGCGCATTGGTGGCACGGACTTTACAAAGACTATGCATGTGGGTGGAGGTCACGAGGTCGAATCCGGTGGACTCCAAATAGATTTTATATAACCAACCAATAACAAGGTGTCATGTGGCAGCCCATGACTAGGCCACGTGGCATCGTACAACCAACCAAATACTTCCATGTGTTTCAATATCATTCATCCATATCTGTCAACCAATGAATGCCATGTTTTGTATGGTCCTACCAATCCAACTCTGCCATGTGTCGTACGGACATGCCCCGTCAGCATCTGTACAGACTGTACGGACTGTATAGTCAGCATCATTTTTTTTCCTGTTTGTCATTTTGAACAGAACGCGATATCTCTCGCTCCCAATGTCTGTTTGAACCCAAAAAAGTTGCGTTGGGTTCGTAACAATGAGGCCTACGCTCCTGTTCGATTTGAAGAGATTCCGAGCACTTTGAATTTTTGAGCAAAATTTGATCCCCTGGATCACACCTCCCCATTGGAAAGCTTTTGGACCTCCAAAAGACTATTTTTATTCTATCTGAAGATGAGGGTATAGCTCCCTCACCTTTCCAACCTCAATCCTCTTGGCTTTGCTTGGATTTGTACCTTTAAGACCAACTTGAAGATACTACACATTTCCTCATTTTGAAGTTCGCATTCTCCTGTCAAGGATTGTGTCTTCATGCAGTTATGTAAGATATTCTGGGGAAAAATCATCTATAGAAGGAATATGAACATTCTCTCCTTGATCATCAATCAAAGGAAGCTCATACAATTTCAAATTCTCAACATTAACAACTGCATACATTTGCATATAAAGAGGCAAATCTAAATGGAAGGCATTGTTACCAATCTTGTTGATAATCTTGAAAGGACCATATCGAATTGGTTTCAATTTTTTACCTTCTCCTTTAAGCCTCTCCTTACTAATGTAAAGCCAAACTTCATCTCCAACTTGGAAATTGTGATCAACACGATGCTTGTCATGTCTCATCTTGTACTTGGCTTGACTCTTTTCCAACTGCTCTTGTACCATTTGATGTATCGACTGAATTTTTTTAATGAACTTTTATGCCCTAACAATGTCATATTGACCATCAATATAAATATCCTTCCCAAAGATAAAATCTAAAGGATATTTGGGAAAATATCCAAAACATGCTTCAAATGGCGACGTTTGAGTTGAAGAGTGCTTAGCTCGATTGTAAGCATGCTAAATGTAGTGTAAATGCTCATCCCAAAGTTTAGGATGCTTGCTGCAATAACCAC
>SNQJ01S0026379.1:69931-98275 GCA_010110895.2 Picea sitchensis | reverse complement strand
AAATTGGTAGGTGGGACCCCCTTGTTAGACTTGTGGCACTATGGTGGATATGAAGCGCTTATATGAATCTTCTACAGTTCATTGTTTCAAATCATGGTTTAAAATGTTGTGGTAACGTGTGATGGTTGGTTGATTAAAACATGGCACTAGATGGCTTTAATGACCTCTCACAAAATATGTTAAGGCTGCCCTGTCGATGAAAGGATTATTATCAGTTTTGGTTTTGATATTGCATTAAACGTGACATTAAATGGTTTAAATGATCTTGATAGAGGATAATAATGGGGCTCTTTTGAATAAAAGAGTTATACTTGAGTTCTAATGTTGTGCATTATTCTGATAAGGATGGGTGCTCTTGAACCTTGCTACTATGGTTATAAACCTTATTTAAATTGCATATGTGGATGCACATTAGGTTATGTTCCTAGCACATTGTTATTGCGGAAGGAGTTGGTATTACCAAGGGGGGGCGAACTATGTAAATGTGATAGTCAATGGAAATTCGGTTGATTAATTGTTTAGTGCTATGGTGAATGGGCTTGGCTCGTACTTTGAATAGAATGAGGTTGTAAGGGAGAAGCGACGTGCATTTACTACACGTCACTCAAACTCCCCTCGAGCCCATCACCCTAATCATTCTTGCATTTTGGTTTTGGCTCTGGTAGTTGTTGCTCTGCATTGTTCGGTCATGAAGGAGGCATACAATCTATTTTTCTTCTTCGCGTAGGCTTTTCCAGGTATGGGTTCCTTAATTTTCCATCCATGATGCCCTTTGAATCAACTTTTGTCTTAGGATTGCTCATGGTCAGTGTGATTCTTATGTTGTTATGAGATAGTTGAAATGTGTATTGGTGTTTGTGTTTGTGGTGATTATTCTGGGTTGTTGGCACTTAAAAAAAATGGTTATGCTCTCCTTGTTGTGTGTAATCTTTGCATGGGTTTATTGGATAAAAATGGCAGTGAAGTCTGCTCGGTCATGGCTTGGGTTTTGGGTTTGGCCTCTATGTGGAAATCGATTATTATGATTTGATAAAGCTCTGAGATTTGCATGTATCCTACTTATGGATTGTCATAATAGGTCTTTGTGTTTAATTTTCCCACTCCATGTTTGTCTCTGTGGTTGGTATTTTTCGACCATGTGGGTTGCAATGTGAACTAATAAAAGATTAAATTTGTTGTGCCTTGTCTTGGAAAAACTCTGAGTTGTTAGCTACCTTGTGTTGCCCTCACTGAAACAGGTTCCTGGAGATCATTTCACAATATGGGTTTAACATCACCCAGAAGTTGATATAAGCATTGTGGATGCTTTCTAGTCAAGCACAAGTTTGTGCATGGACACTTAGATTATAGTGTTGATTAAGAGATTGGATTCATTTTGTTTCATGTTGGAGTTGATAGTATTTCATTTTGGTAACCCTCACAGCCGAGAGCATTGTTACCCATTATTGTTATATGGTAAATCATGATAAGGCATGAGACGTTTGCGCTTCTCGAGGACTTAATCCTCTGATGAAACCACCTGTTCTTACCCTCCACTTGTTGTGTTTAAACCCTAAATATGACCTTGATATTGTTTTACTCCAGTCGATGGTTGATGGAGCATTGTGCGTGCTTGGTTGCTTGGGCACAATTTTGGTTGCGTCCCTCATTTGGAAATTCTGGAAGAAGTCTGTACATACTGATTTATGTGAAACTTGGGCTCGAAGCATTGCATGTTCAAATGTTATGTTGTTTATATTAAAAGACACATGTGTGCGAATTGGTTGAGGCCTGAATAAGAGTTATAGCATCCAGCTTGATTGCAATGTTTAAATAAATGGTGGATATAAATGGTTGTAAGCACTGTGTGTATTCCCGTTGGTTTTAAAAGGATTTAGCATTGGATTTTATGTATGGTTATGGTTCAAAGGTTATTGTGGTTTATCATATTGATTGCAATGTTGTTTGTTATGACTGTTATATAAAGATTATATGGATACAAAGGTTGTTGTAATTGAATATTCCTAGGCATGTAGATTATTGTTTGGAAGCCAACAAACTATTTGTAAATGAAGTAACAGTTTAAATTGTGGTTTTGAAAAGTGAATATTGTTAAACTTTGAAGGTATAAACATAGATATGTTTGAGTGCATGTTTTGATTTATTTTCATTTGAACAATATCCATATTATGTCCCTGTCATTCTACCACTTTTCGCTTATTACATTCCCCTCATAATCCCAATTTCATTTATGACATCCTTGTTATGTGAAATAAATTAAAAAGGAAGTCTGTGTAAAAGAGACAAAGGATAACACAACAAGGATTGGTGACTGATATTTTGGTATTTTATTACACAGTTAAATTGTTTAATTAATTGTTGAACAATATTCACGTATTAATCCCCTATCATTATACCACTTCGGATAATCCATAGTTGGTGTCATTTCATCATCGACGTTTCGAATCCGAATCAGGATTCATCATCAGGACTAATCGTCGAATGAGAGCTAGTTGATCGTCAAAAACTTAAAAACAACATTATACCACTTTTCGCTAATTACATGTGAAACTCCTCACCACAGAAACTTAAAAACAACATTATACCACTTTTCCCTAATTACACTCCCTCCATATGTCCCATGAACCCTATCACCCCATGTTCACTTGGCGATTGTTAAATGGTTTGTTATGGATGGATTTGCATGTATCTTGTGTCAATTTCTGAGCCAATTTTTTATTCGTGCAAGCAGAATGTCATGTATGGTTTATTAAGGGCTTAGTTACTGACGAACTGATGTTACAAGATGAGTTTCTTCAGTAGGGGCAGCCATGGTAGAAATAACACAGGTAGGGGAAATTGGAACTGAGGTCCTAGAAGGCCTAGATTTTCCATTCATTTTGATGATGATCCCCAAGAATTGAACCAGTTGTTCCAAGATGGGTTCTTTAACTGGATTCGTCATGGAATAGTACACCCTCAACAAGAGAGACCCCCTTCTAGACTTAGAACATCCCTGACATTCTTGTTCCTCCACGTGTGTCCTTGCAACCAGAAGTCCCTGTAAATGATGGATGACAAGAGATTGTCAACCCGACTATCTCTCACCATCGTGGTTGGCCCAATATGTCATTGCCTCTCCCACCACCTATCAATCCTAATGTCCAGATTTCCCATGATGATTCACTTGTTCAATCTTCACATGATAGTAAAAGACTAAAAATTGATATTCCCGATATGCAAGATAAAGGCAAATCAGTCGCCTCCCCTTCTTCTCCCTCAAATGATTCCTCAAAATTTTTGTCTTCTCGCATGCATTTGAAGGATAATTGCTCCCATGTAATCAGTGAAATACAACCTCAAGGTTCTAATCAACCACAAGCTACTTTCGGGAAATCAAAGGGGGACAACAATGAAAAGAGAAAAATTGCCTGCCAGAGTGGCAAGTATGGCTTTTAGATTGTGTTTTTTATGATTTGAGTTGATGAAACCAATGTTAATGGTTTTCAGAAAGTTTGGACAACAAGCTCTGTTTTGGATAATGTGGATAATGTGGATATTTATATATTTTTGGATATGATTTAAATTAATTTGGATATTTAAATACTCAATTTGGAAGGTATCTAAAGGAGCTACAAGGGTGGCATGTGTTAAAATAATTATCCTTTTGTGTTATATGTTATGATTTGAAAAGAAGAAAATACAGGAGTCACAAGGGGTCCCACCTACTCGTTATTATTAATTAAAGACCCTTAACTATTAKTATTATTATTATTTATTTATCCTAAACTAATTAGTTAAGTCAAACTAACTTAACTAAAGAAAGTAGTTGAACTAATTCAACTTTTTTGGAAATAATAAAAGATGAATGAGAAGAAGAAACAAGAGGAGAATAGAAGGAGAAAGCAAGACTAAGGTTTTCTCTTTTGATTTTATGAGATAGTTTCAGTTTTCATTCATTCTTGAGTTTATTCAAAGCCTAATTCTCTTTTTGATAGCAGAGTCTTATTGTAGACAGCAAGGTTCAAAACTGAACCAAACTTTTCAGATGCTTGTTTTAAAGGTGTTGATCCATCCTTGATAGTCTGTGTATTCTTGTATGTTTGTGGATTAAGTTTCATAGTTGATAAAGGATATTTGCAGAGTCAAATTGGCAACAGTTTGTGGCAAGTTGATCCAGATTATGAATTTCAGTTTTACTTTATTGTCAGAGTATTTTTTTATGGTGTTCATCGGGGATCTCTAAATCAGACTTTGGTCCATGCCCTCGCAGGGGTTTTGTAAAGAGAAAAACACTTTTGATATCTCAGAATGAAATAAATCAGATTGTTATTCTGTCTCATATGTGTGTATTTATGACTTGGTTACTTTTTGCTTTGTATCTATGTATCTTTCAGAAACTTATATAAAATTTTATTTTATTTTGCAACATTCTTTTCATTAATAAATCAACCTAAACCCTTGTAATTAATACTTGCGGATTGGGAAAATATTTTTGAGGCTATAAAACCCTGGGTGATATTCTCAACTATCTTGTCCTAGCCAAGCAAAATTCGAAAATGATTGAGTAAGGTAATTCATATCTTTTCCTCTACAAGCACTATTGAGATAAATGCTTACTGTAATCATTTACTAGATATAACCAACATATCCTCTAGAAGAAACTTCTTGTTTTGTTTCCAGGTTACCATGGAGGAATGATTGATCACAACACTAGAATAGTGTTTCTCTAATTCCTTATTATTGCATTTCTTAGTTTTTACCCTTGTTTCAGGAAAGTCACAAGTGATAGCTCTAAAGGAGCTACTACGACAATTGTTCTCGCTATTGTTTTATTATGATTATAAAGAGTATTATTCTTGTCTGTTGTTTCTCCCTTGTTGTTCTTGTTCCGGGAAGGTCACGGGTGATAACCCTGAGGAAGCTATAGTGATGGTTGCAGGAGGCAACATATTATATGAGACATGGAGCAGATTATCCAAGTTATATACATGACTATATACATCCATGTACCAAAGAAGATGAAGAAGAAGCTACTTTTGAGATACAGAGTATCTCGCATGGACATTGATTATAAGGAGCAGAAGGCTCCAAAGATGACAAAACATTAGAATAGAACTCACAATAGGCTTGGTCAATGGATAATGAATCCACCTTGACAGGAAGTAGAATTTGTTTGAAGTCAGACTCAGCTTTTCATATTAAGACTTGGTATTCAATACCAAGTATATCCTGCAGAGACTATGAATCTTTTGTAGACTCAGAAGAAATCAAGACTCGGAGTAAGATTTATCTCAGAAAGGATCAGATGGGAAAAAGAGATATCTTCCAGGACTAGCAGACATATGCCATGAGTTGAGAAGACTATATCGTAGCTTTAGGGACCTCTAGGAGACATGAAATCACCTGAGAAGATTCCCTTGTTTCAGTGACAGAGGAGGAAGCCAATCAGAAGGATTGGGATACGGTTTTTTCCTTGAGACCAGAAGGGAATTCAATGGTGACTTCCAAGATTGATCTAACAGATCAAGCATGCTGTAGATAACAGTGTAAATATGTACAAAGCATGATTTGTGTCCAGAGAATTCTCCCAACAAGAGGGAGAAGACTATGACAAGACACTTGCTCCAGTAATCAAAAGAAGTATATATAGAACAAACATGATTCATTAAAAGAAGTCGACACAATGTGAGATTCTAAGGAAGTAGGTATGAAAATGCATGTATTTGAGATTGAGTTATCTCTAGTGCTATTTGGTGCAATACATGAGTTGAGCCATGGAGATATGACTACAATAGAATATTGAGTTACCTCCAAAGAAAGAATATAAGCTACCCTCAATGTCAGTTATTGAGCCACTCTCAGTTTCAGCGTAAGTTGTTGTTGTGATAGAGGAGAGGAGCTACTCTCATAATGCAACAGTTACAGTGGGAATGGATCATTCATTCTCAACTTCAGATCAGTTGTAGCTGTAGAGTCCCAGTCCCAGAGGAACAATTGCAGAGAGAGTAGAGGACATACTCTCAAGTAGTGAAATAAATAGTGCTTTATAGAAAGCACATAGAGCTAGCACGTGATTGTGCAGATTAAGTTGCAGTTGAGAAAGTGTACCAGGTTGGTACAATGTGATGTGAAAATTTGGTTTCGAAGTATAGGATAGGAAGACTCGTGTCTTCAAGTTGAAGCAAGCTCCAAGAACTTGGTATGGTAGGATTGATAGCTTTTTGATGAGCTTGGGCTTTACCAAGAGTAAATTTGATCCCAACCTTTACTTCAAGATTGTGGATGATGGACCAGGTATATTGTAGCTATATATGTGGATGAATTATTCTTGACAGATGAAGAAAATCTCATCACAGATTGAAAGAAGAATCTTGTCGCTGAATTTGAAATGAAGGACCTAGGCCCGATGCACTATTTCTTAGGTCTTGAAGTATGGAAGAGCCCATAATAGATATTCCTTATCTAAGGGAAGTATGCAGTTGAAACAATGAAGAAGTTTTACATGTTGGAATGTAAATCAACGACCACACCCATGGAGATGAATTTGAAGCTCTTGGTTGATACTTCGTCAGAGTTAGTTGATGCTACTCTATACAAACAAATTATTGGTTCATTGATGTATCTAATGAATACTAGGCTAAATATATGCTTTGTTGTGAACACCTTGAGTCAGTTTCTGGTGGAGCCCAAACGTGTTCACCTTGTAGCTGCAAAACATGTGATGAGATACCTTAAGGGTACGTTGGATTATGGTCTCTATTATACTGGATATCATGACTTCAGACTGTATGGTTATACTGATTCAGATTGGGTTGGAAGTGGTTCAGACAGAAGAATTACTCCAGGATATTGTTTTAGTTTGGGGTCAGCCATGAATTTGTGGCAAAGCATGAAGCAATCCAGTATTTCTCCCAGTACGCAGAAGTAGAGTACATTGCAGCATGCTCCGCCAATTGTGAAACCATATGGCTTCAGAAGTTGTTAACAGGTCTGTTCGATTTGGATATGGAAGCTACCATGATTCAATGTGATAACCAGAGTTGCATAAAGATGATAAAGAACCCAATGTTCCATGATAAGACTAAGCAAATATAGATCTGGTATCACTACATTTGTGAGATGGTACAGAAGGGAGTTGTAAATCTCCAATATGTTGGCACAGATGAGCAGGTTGCAGATGTGTTGACTAAGCCTATGTCTCGTGTGAAGTTTGAGTACTTCTGAGACAAGCTTGGTGTAGTCCGAAAGGACCTCCCTCAAAAGGGGGAGTGATTTTGGTGATACTATGGTATCTTGAGTAACATCGGGTGGCTTAGTTAGGATTTTATATCCTAGGGGACTGATCATCCCTGGACAGATCCTGAAGTTTCGGTAAGGACGATCTATCATAGTACATGTGCATGTATATGCCATCTATGGTCAGTAATGGTATCTTAGTTAGGATTTTATATCCTAGGGAATCTTATGATTCCTGAGCAGATCCCGAAGGTCCGATAAGGATGGTCTGTCAGAGTAACACGTGGTATCTCAGTTAAGATTTTACATCCTAGGGAATCTTATGATTCCTTGGCAGATCCTCAAGGTTTGGAAAGGATAGTCTTTCAGAGTACCACAGATGTTGTTATTGATGCACCTGCCTCATTTTATTTCCATTGATGTTATTGATGCTGTTGTTCCAACTTCGTGTTGTTGATGTTGATGTTCCAACTTCGTGTTGTTGATGCTATTTTTCCAACTTAGTGTTGTTGATGTTGATATTCCAGCTTCATTTTGTTGATGTTCCAACTTCATGTTGTTGATGATGATGATGTTACTCCAGCTCCGCGTTGTAGATGATGATGATGTTCAGTTTCTACTAATGTTGATGATGAGAAAAACTTTCGATGATCTATTGATCCAAAAATGAAGTTATTATTGATAAATTGCAAGTTAGTTTAATGTACCTTATGCATCAGATCGATAAGAATGTGAAATACATAAAGTTATTATCTTGTTTGCGGAATATCAAATGTGACTTTTACTTGATGCTTATTAACGATTAAAGAGATCAGCCATTGATAACCATGTTGCAAATTAAGAGAAGAGAACAACAAAATAAAAAGAGAAATAGAGAGAAGAACTTGTTAACGGAGTTCACCAATCATTGGCTACGTCCCTGGGCCCGCTTCCAAGAGGAGGACCTCTTTATTTCTCTTTAAAATGCTCAAAGTTCTCTTACATAGGATCTTTGTTGTTACATAACATGCTTCAGATTTGTTGTGCAAGACCTCCTTGCTCAGATTCATGCATGCATCATCAAACTCCTCTCAACAACATGAGAAAAATGCCTCTCAAATATGAGAAATGGCCAAAAATTACAAGCTGCTCCTTCAAATCCCTGCATCAAATTTTTTTTTGTTCAAGCTTCAAAAAGCCTGGTTTATATAGTTTTCAGGCCAAGATGAGGAAGCCTAACTTCACTTGAAGATCTGGCCTCTTTCTGGGATCAAATCCCCCTCCAAATGGCCAAGATATCCTCAAAAAACCAATTCTGGTCCAAAAATCTCCTATTACAGGCATAAATCAATTAAAAGTTCAATAAACATAGGTAAAAAACCCACTTTTACCATAAATATGGGCTAAAGCCCCAAATCAGGTGCGCGCCCCCTCAAATATGGTCATATGCATCTTAATATGCCAAAGCACTAGCCCAAAGGGCTAAGCGTTGGCCCTAACCTTGCGCTAGCTTCTGGATTCGTGGTCATATGTTGTATCCCCATAGGGCCACGCCCCTATGTGCATGCCTTGGGATATGGTCACAACACCGTATCATAAGGTGGAGGGTAGGCGACCACGGGCTCATTCTTCGGATGGGCAGTTTATGGTAGAGCGTCGCGCCCCCGATTCTATGTGTTCTGACAAGTGACCATGGGTTGGGGCTTAGCCCCAGCCCCCTCCCTTTTGCTCCATACAAAACCTTACACTTTATATAAAATATGGTGGGTTTCAAATAAGAAGTCGTATGATGGTGCATTGGTAATAGGCTCTCCCAAAGCGCTGGATGGGTCGTTGGTCGTGGGTTCCATTCTCATGAACCCCAAAAAATATTTTTAAACTTGCCATTCGATTGTTGATTGGGTGCCACGTGGCTGCCCATGCCTAGGCCATGTGGCACCACCACATTTTTCCAAATATTAGCCATGTGTCCAATTCTAATTGGATCTGTCATCTGCCCAGTCAACTATTGTAGTGCTGCCACATGTCGTTGCCACATCAACATCATTAATTTTGCTTTGGTGATGTCATGTTGATGTCATCATTGACTTTTTACTAGTTGACCTTTGACTTTTTAGTTGTTTAAGAAAACAGTCAAAGTGTGATAACTCTCGCATACAACGTCCATTTGAAAAAGTAAATATAAGGGAAGAATCAACGCGACAATTCGGTCACAATGGAATTGGTTTCACTCAATTCCGATAACTTTCATTTTTGAGCATTTTCTGGACCTCTGGAGCCTCCTAGATCATTCCTCCCCACTTGGAAGCTTTTGGACCACAAAAAGTCTTCTTTTAGTTAGGTGAGAAGTGAGGGTATTGCCTCCCCACTTGTCCTGTATCATCCATCCTCTCTGCTAGGACAATGATCACCTGACTAATCACAACAAACATGAAATCTGAGATAGCATTGTTTACCAAAGTAATCATCCCATCAATTGCACAATCATCTACATTCTTTGTCACAGTTAGCAACCATACACCACTGAATAGCAGCAAACTAATCAACAATACTAGACATGCTAATGAGAATGAAACAACATGCTTCCCCTTTTGAACAGGAACAATAATCAAATTATGCAATTGAACCTCATGTTGTACCCCTGGTGACAGTTCATGACTGTTAGAAACAGACTGAACCATCTCATGTTTAGCATCACTAACTTCATGTTTTGTTATAGACATAACTGTTAAACTTTTGCTTGCATTTACCATTATTTTTCACTGCCTTGTAGCTGCAAAAGATCTGTTAGTTTTCATGCGATGAGCACGAACAATGTACTCGTTCCCATCTTTCTTGAAGCAATATTTATTATCCTCCCTATAGAAGATGGCCTTTCTATCCTAAAAGTAGGGGCTTCCCAAGACAATCCCACATATGTCCAATGGAACTATATCAAGCTCTACTTCATCATGATACTTAGAAGTGATTGCAAACTTAATTTTACATTGCTTGGTTACTTGCAAATTATTATCACCACATATCCATCCCAATGGATATGGTTTAGGATGCGACTTAGTTTCAAGTCCCAAGTTATTTACAACATCTTCACTGATTAGATTGGCTTGTGATCCACTATCTACAAGAGTATCAACTTTAACATTATGTGTTATAACCCTTATGTGGAAAAGTTCATTCCTTTTACACTCATCATTTACAACAACTGATTTAGAAGAGCTAATACTTGCAACATAATTTATACCTCGGATTCCCATAGCTACAACATGTGTCTCATTACCAGAATCTGATCTAAGATCCACTTGAACTGTCGCAGTTGTGGTATTCTTCCTTCCTTGGTTGGCATACTTCTTTGGCTTCATGTCAGGATGTAAGATCCAACAATGATCTTCATCATGGCCTACCTTCTTGCAATGCTTGGAAGTAGGCTTCTCCTTTATGTCTGTGGTTGTCTTCTTCTCTTTCTCTTTCCTTTTCCCTGCATCCTTTCTTTGCCAAGTATCTGTAGAAACACTATCACCAACATTCCCTTTACTTGATTCAATGTGAATAGCTTGTACACGTACTTCATCAAAGTTATAAGGATTTAGCATAAGAATAGTGTGCTTGAGATAAGAATGTAAACCACCAATATATTTTAGGAGTGTATCTTGTGTATATAAAGGAATACCCACATTTAAAGATTTCTTACGAAATATTTGAGTATATTCTTGTACACTTTGACCTTTAGTTTTCCTTAAACTTTGCCAATTCATCATTTCCTGTTGCATGTATGCTAATGGATAGAATTGTTTCTTCAAAGCAGTGATAAAGTCGTTCCAGGAAGATATTGTTTTACCATTTTTATTGAGATCATCCTTAGTTTTTCTTTCCCACCATATGAGATTTGTGCCTCCCAATTTGAGACTTGCAAGTTGGATCTTTGTTTCATCATCAACAATCTTTTGTATCCTACAATAGACTTTTTACTGTCTCACCCAATTATCTAGTTTTTCTGCATCTAATTCACCATCATAAGTGGGTAATTGAAACTTTACATCTAACTTTAATAAAGGCATATCAAAAGAATGATGAGTTTTTTTAGGTTTCTTATCCTTGGAGGGATGTACACTTGCTTCACTTGTAGATGACGAGGATGAAGGAGAAGAAGGTTCTGATGGTCCACCACCTCCAACTCCTCCTTCTGCTCTTACTGAAGATTCACCTTCTTCAACCTTTGAAATTATTCATTGACCTCTTTCATGGTAAAGTTCCTATACCATGGATTTCATCAATTGAAATGCCATGAAGAAATCCTCCTCATATGCATAAGGACCTAGCTTCCTCAGTGAAGACAACTCTTGTTTATGCGGTCTCCTTTGAATCTGTGGATTAAGAGCCTCAAGTTGGCCTTCTCCTCGCTTGAGTTTGGCTCTGGTGAGCATCCAACGCTTGCAATTCCTGTCAAACCTTCAAAACCAAATTCTTTGATACCATAAACGTGATCCAAAAATGAAGGTATTACTGATAAATTGCAAGCTATTTTAATGTACTTTATGCATCAGATCGATAAGAATGTGAAATACATAAAGTTATTATCTTGTTTACGGAATATCAAATGTGACTTTTACTTGATGCTTATTAATGATTAAAGAGATCAACCATTGATAACCATGCTACAAATTAAGAGAAGAGAACAACAAAACAAAAAGAGAAATAGAGACAAGAACTTGTTAACGGAGTTCACCAATCGTTGGCTACATCTCCGAGCCCGCTTCCAAATGGAGGACCTCTTTATTGCTCTTTAAAATGCTCAAATTTCTCTTACATAGGATCTTTGTTGTTAAATAACATGCTTCAGATCTGTTGTGCAAGACCTCCTTGCTCAGATTCATGCATGCATCATCAAACTCCTCCCAACAACATGAGAAAAATGCCTCTCAAAACATGATAAATGGTCAAAAATTACAAGCTGCTCCTTCAAATCCTTGCATCAAAACTTTTTTTGTTCAAGCTTCAAAAAGCCTGGTTTATATAGTTTTCGGGCTCAGATGAGGAAGCCTAGCTTCCCCTAAATATCTGGCCTCTTTATGGGATCAAATCCCCCTCCAAATGGCCAATATATCCTCAAAAACCAATTCTGGTCCAAAAATCTCCTATTATAGGCATAAATCAATTAAAAATCCAATAAACATAGGTAAAAAACCCACTTTTACCATAAATATGGGCTAAAGCCCCCAAATAAGGCGCGCTCGCCCTCAAATATGGTCATATACATCTTAATATGGCTAAGTGTTGGCCCTAACCTTGCGCTAGCTCCTGGATTCATGGTCATATGTTGTATCCCCATAGGGTTGCGCCCCTATGTGCGCACCCTAGGATATGGTCACAACCTTGTATCATAAGGTGGAGGGTAGGCGACCACAGGCTCATTCTTCGGATGGGCGGTTTATGGTAGAGCATTGCGCCCCTGATTCTATGCGTTCTGACAAGTGATCATGGGCTGGGGATTAGCCCTAGCCAGCTCCCTTTTGTGTCATAAAAAACCTTACACTTTATATAAAATATGGTGGGTTTCAAATAACAAGTAGTATGATGGCGCGTTGGTAATAGGCTCTCCCAAAGCGCTGGTTGGGTCAATGGTCGTGGGTTCCATTCTCATGAACCCTAAAACATATTTTTAAACTTGCCATTCGATTGTTGACTGGGTGCCACATTGTTTCCCATGCCTGGGCCACGTGGCACCACCACATTTGTCCAAATATTAGCCACATGTCCAATTCTGATTGGATCTATCATCTGCCCGTCAACTGCTGCAGTGCTGCCACCTGTTGTTGCCACATCATCATCATTAATTTTTCTTTAGTGATGTCATGCTGACATCATCATTGACTTTTTTCCAGTTGACCTTTGACTTTTTAGCTGTTTGAGAAAATGGTTAGAGTGCGATAACTCTCGGATACGACGTCTGTTTGAAAAAGTAAATATAAGGCTGGAATCAACGCGACGAGTCTGTCGGAATGGAATTGGTTTCACTCAATTTCGAGAACTTTGTTTTTTGAGCATTGTTTGGACCTGGGGAGCATCCTGGATCATTCCTCCCCACTTGGAAGCATTTGGACCACCAAAAGTCTTCTTTTACTCAGGTAAGAAGTGAGGGTACTGCCTCCCCACTTGTCCTGTATCATCCATCCTCTCTGCTGGGACAATGATCACCTGACTAATCACAACAAACATGAAAACTGAGATAACATTGTTTACCAAAGTAAACATCCCATCAATTGCACAATCATCTACATTCTTTGTCGTAGTTAGCAGCCATACACCACTGAATAGCAACAAACTAATCAACAATACTAGACATGCTAATGAGAATGAAACAACATGCTTCCCCTTTTGAACATGAACAGTAATCAAATTATGCAATTGAACCTCATATTATACCCCTGATGACACTTCATGACTATTAGAAACATACTGAACCATATCATGTTTAGAATCACTAACTTCCTGTTTTGTTACAGACATAAGTGTTAAACTTTTGCTTACATTTACCATTCTTTTTAACTTCCCTGTAGCTACAAAAGATCTGCCAGTTTTCATGCGATGAGCACGAACAATGTACTCTTTCCCATCTTTCTTGAAGCAATATTTATTATCCTGCCTGTAGAAGATGGACTTTCTATCATAAAGGTAGGGGCTTCCCAAGACAATCCCCCATATGTCTAGTGGCACTATATCAAGCTCTACTTCATCATAATACTTAGAAGTGATTGCAAACTTAATTTTACATTGCCTGGTTACTTGCAAATTATTATGACCACATATCCATTCCAATGGATATGGTTTAGGACGTGACTTAGTTTCAAGTCCCAATTTATTTACAACATCTTCACTAATTAGATTGGCTTGTGATCCACTGTCTACAAGAGTATCAACTTTAACATTATGTGTTATAAATCTTATGTGGAAAAGTTCATTCCTTTTACACTCATCCTTTACAACAATTGATTTAGAAGAGCTAGTACTTGCAACAAAATTTATACCTCGAATTCCCATAGCTACAACCTGTGTCTCATCATCGGAATTTGATCCAAGATCCACTTGAACTGTCACAGCTGTGGTATTCTTCCTTCCTTGGTTGGCATACTTCTTTGGCTTCATGTCAAGATGTAAGATCCAAAAATGATCTTCATCATGGCCTACCTTCTTGCAATGCTTGCAAGTAGGCTTCTCCTTTCTGGCTGTAGCTGTCTTCTTCTCTTTCTCTTTCCTTTTCCCTGCATCCTTTGTTTTCCAAGTATCTGTAGAAACACTATCACCAACATTCCCTTTACTTGATTTAATGTGAATGGAGTGTACACACACTTCATCAAAGTTATAAGGATTTAGCATAAGAATAGTGTGCTTGAGATAAGAATGTAAACCACCAATATATTTTAGGAGTGTCTCTTGTGTATATAAAGGAATACCCAAATTTAAAGCTTTGTTATGAAATATTTGAGTATATTCTTGTACACTTTGACCTTTAGTTTGCCTTAAACTTTTCCAATTCATCATTTCCTGTTGTATGTATGCTAATGGACATAATTGTTTCTTCAAAGCAGTGATAAAGTCATTCCAGGAAGAGATTGTTTTACCATTTTTATTGAGATCATCCTTAGTTTTGCTTTCCCACCATATGAGAGTTGTGCCTCCCAATTTGGGACTTGCAATTTGGATCTTTGTTTCATCATCAAGAATTTTTTGTATCCTGCAATAGACTTCCAATTGTCTCACCCAATTATCTAGCTTTTCTGCATCTAATTCACCATCATAAGTGGGTAATTGAAACTTTACATCTAGCTTTAATAAAGGCATATCAGAAGAATGATGAGTTTTTTTAGGTTGCTTATGTTTGGAGGGATGTACACTTTCTTCACTTGTAGATGATGAGGATGAAGGAGAAGAAGGTTTCGAAGGTCCACCACCTCCAACTCCTCCTTCTACTCTTACTGAAGATTCACCTTCTTCAACCTTTGAAATTCTTCGTTGACTTCTTTCATGGTAAAGTTCCTCTACCATGGCTTTCATCAATTAAAATGCCTCGAATAAATCATCCTCAGATGCATAAGGACCTAGCTTCCTTGTTGAAAACATCTCTTGTTTATGCAGTCTCCTTTGAATCTTTGGATTAAGAGCCTCAAGTTGGCCTTCTCCTCGCTTGAGTTTGGCTCTGGTGAGCATCCAATGCTTGCAATTCCTGTCAAAACTTCAAAACCAAATGCTCTAATACCATAAACTTTATCCAAAAATGAAGGTATTACTAACAAATTGCAAGTTAGTTTAATGTACTTTATGCATCGGATTGATAAGAATAAATACATAAAGTTATTATCTTGTTTGCGGAATATCAAATGTGACTTTTACTTCATGCTTATTAATGATTAAAGAGTTCATCCATTGATAACCATGCTACAAATTAAGAGAAGAGAAAAGAAAAATAGAAAGAGAAATAGAGACAAGAACTTGTTAACAGAGTTCACCAATCGTTGGCTACGTCTCCCGACCCGCTTCCAAATGGAGGACCTCTTTATTGCTCTTTAAAATGCTCAAATTTCTCTTACATAGGCTCTTTTTTATTACATAACATGCTTCAGATCTGTTGTGCAAGACCTCCTTGCTCATATTTATGCATGCATCATCAGACTCCTCCCAACAACATGAGAAAAATGCCTCTCATAACATGAGAAATGGCCAAAAATTACAAGTTGCTCCTTCAAATCCCTGTATCAAAACTTTTTTTGTTCAAGCTTCAAAAAGCCTGGTTTATATAGTTTTTGGGATCAGATGAGGAATCCTAACTTCCCCTGAAGAACTGGCCTCTTTCTGGGATCAAATCCCCCTCCAAATGGCCAAGATATCCTCAAAAAACTAATTATGGTAAAAAAATCTCCTATTACAGGCATAAATCAATTAAAAATCCAACAAACATAGGTAAAAAACCCAATTTTACATTAAATATGGGCTAAAGCCCCCAAATCAGGGGCACCCTTCCTCAAATATGGTCATATGCATCTTAATGTGGCCAAGCGCTAGCCCAAAGGGCTAAGCGCTGGCCCAAACCTTGCGCTAGATCTTGGATTTGTGGTCATATGTTGTATCCCCATAAGGTCGTGCCCCTATGTGTGTGCCTTGGGATATGGTCACAACCCCGTATCATAAGGTGGAGGGTAGGCGACCACAGTCTCATTCTTTGGATGGGTGGTTTATGGTAGAGCGACGCGCACCTGATTCTATGTGTTTGGACAAACGACCATGGGTTGGGGCTTAGTTCCAGCCCCCTCCCTTTTGCCCCATACGAAACCTTACACTTTATATAAAATATGGTGGGTTTCAAATAACAAGTAGTATGATGGTGAGTTGGTAATAGGATCTACCAAAGCTCTAGCTGGGTTTTTGGTCATGGGTTCCATTCTCATGAACCCCAAAACATATTTTTAAACTTGCCATTCGATTGTTGACTGGGTGCCACGTGATTGCCCATGCCTGGTCCACGTGGTGCCACCACATTTGTCCAAATATTAGCCATGTGTTCAATTCTGATTATATCTGTCATCTGCCCAGTCAACTGCTGTAGTGCTGCCACATCAGCATCATTAATTTTTCTTTGGTGATGTCATGATGATGTCAACATTGACTTTTTGTCAGTTAACCTTTGACTTTTTAACTATTTGAGAAAACGGTCAGAGTGTGATAACTCTTGCGTACAACGTCTATTTGAAAAAGTAAATATATGTCTGGAATCAGCGCGACGATTCGGTCACAATGGAATTGGTTTCACTCAATTCTGAGAACTTTCATTCTTTAGCATTTTCTGGACCTAGGGAGCCTCCTAGATCATCTATAGATACGACCAAAAATATTCTCGATGTTGATGACAATGTACCCTCCTCTTGATGATGTATTGAGTCTAGTCAATTGTTATTAATGTTTTCAGTAGAATACCCTTCTTGTTAAGGGGGAGTGTTGAAATATTGTAACTTCAAAGAATATTCTACCTGAGAGAGAGTTGAATAATATTATTATATTATATTTAATTAGGCCCTATTGTGCGTTAGTAAAAGTCGGCCCTATTGTGCCATGAAAATTAATTGTCAATTAAGAGGGTAAAGTGACAGGTCGGCCTAGACCTAATTATAAGCTATCCAGACCACTATTTATAAGAAAGGTCAGTGCCTCATTTGGACACACTCACCAACCATCTCTATAGTGCGCAAGTCTTGGAGGAGAAACTGATGCAACCATGGGTGACGTCAAGGAGGGTTTCTGGTCTATCTCTTGGTATTTCTTGGTCAAGTGGTGCACTACTCTTCCTAGTGAAGGAGTAGAGGAGGATCTTTTGTTTGGTCTTTGTTATATCTATATTGAGGAAGTTTTTGCTGGGGTTTCTCCCCCATGAGGGTTTCCCGGGATAATCTGTGTGTCTCTATTGTTTCTGTGATTGTCTCTATTTCAATGATCTTATTTATGTAGCTAATGTGCTAAATGATTGTAATAATAAATAAGAACCATAATTGCTAGTTGTATAAGTAAAACTTCAACAAACCCTAGAATCTCTAGGGCACAAGGCCGATCAAGAATAACGCTCAGAGTCATTACAAGAATATACTTGTTAAAAGCTCAACATGTCGCATGAAAGAATTGAATCTACGCAAGGAGGATGATAATCATTCCTTCCAACCACCCAAGCTAAACCCAATTAACTACCACGTAAATATCTAACACAACACTTATTACAAATTAACCTCAATATAATAAAATAAATTCATAAATGTTTACTTCTAGAAAACATTATTTCTACTTGTTAATGCAAAAGGGTTAAAGAGTTGAGAGCTTATATAACTTACATGTGTCAATAAAAAGACCATGACCTAGATCTAGTTATAAAATTTTATTATGATAACCTATCAGGCACACAATTTTGTGGCATTGACTTTTATTCATATCAATTGACACACTACTTTTGTTGAATCATGGAATAAGGGATGGATGTCAATTAATAAACTACATATTTTTTCCAATAAAAAACATATGAACAATGTAGGGTGGTTCTCTTAACTTTTTTAAGAGCACCGATCCATTTTTAACCTATGGTTTCTTAATCTCGTATGGTGTTTTTTTTAAACTTTTTAAGAGTATATATTCCTTTTAATTCTCTATTTATTTTATTAAGCATGACTAAGGTTTATAAAACTTATATATATATATATATATATATATCATGATAGTTTTTTTTGTTTGTAATTAATGTCACAAATACATGTTACATATCTTATCAAAGTTCAAAGTGAGTTGTATGAACTTTTTTTTTCTTTTTGCTTTTGTGTTTTTTAATATTTTTTTTTGCTTAAGAGTAGTGATTTAAAGTATCTATTATGTCAAAGTTTAAGTTTTCATGTAGCCCTATTCATAGACACATGCATCAACATCAGCATACTAATTTTTCAATGCGAGATATTACAATATTATAAAAATGCATCACAAGCTATGAAGGCATCTTTTTGGCAAGTAGTTGTAACTTATTGTTGGAGTATTTTTTTTTTTGAAGTTTCAAAGGACTTACACACGAGCTTATTCGTAAAAACAAGCACACACACTAGCACTAGCAAGCATGTCAAAGATTACAATGTGGTAGAAGCATTTCACAAGTTACAAGAGCATCTTATTGCCTAAACAATCACGATTGAGCATATTTATTATGCCAAAGTAATTCGGGACTAGCACTTTGCATAATCTAGAAATACAAGCACAAGCACCAACACTAACAATAGCACAAGTGGTCCACAAGGAGAAAAATGTGGTTTAGAAGACTTGAACATTACTTTCACCAAGCTAGCAACTACCCTGTGATACCTCCCTTCTCTTGGTGTAAGTAGGTAGTTAATTTATATCAATAACTAATTATATTACAAAATTGACATGTTCTTAAGTTTCCCATGTTTAGGTTTTTATTTGGTCTTGCAATTTTAACTTGGATAATAGAGGTTTGGGATTGCAAATGTTATGCTCCCTCTTTCAAATGTTCATTACCCTAGTAGTCCTTTATTATTGGTGTAAGTAATTAACTTGCATTGTCCTCTACCAACTTTGACTCATGTGTAGCTCTCATAGTGCTATGTGAGACAATTTCTAGCCTAATGAACCTATACAAACAAGAGCATGCTTTGTAGGTTACAACCCTCTAGCATGTTCTCTCAACTCAAGTTGCCTTACATGGATTCCTCCCCACTTCCTTCTCATTGGAGTTGAAGCTCCTAGCTAAACATAGTCTGCAATGTGGACCCTACATAGTGCATGTAAATTAGGGTGTGAATGTCCAAAAATAATTGGCTCTCTTCTTGTCCACATTGTAATTGCAACATGGTGTTGCATAAGTAGAATCATAGGTGGGTGTTATATTTTTGCAAGTTCAAAATATAATAAATTGTTTTTCCTCTTTTATTTGTCAACATGTTTATCTAACTAGATCAGTAAAGTCCTCTTCATGAAAGACCAATGTTTCTCTTGATACATCATATCTTTGAAAATGTAATACAACCATCATTACTTGAAGGATGTTGCCTTTGTATCCTTTGAAGGGGTCCCTGCAATGTTCTTTCTATAAATTCAACATACTAGCACAACCACTTACTATGTGGTTGGTGTATGTTGATTGGGTATCCCATTTGGTATACTTTGTTCACCATGAACATGAAGACCATGCTAACAAATACACCAATTACATTGAGGAGACCTTGCAATAGGCCCCATTGTGCCTTGAAATTCCCATGGTTATTTCCATTGACTTCATCATCATCAATCACCTCATGTCCAATATTAATGTCTTACTGCCTTCACCTTGTGTAGTGCACTAAGGGACAATGAACAATTGAATCTCCCATTGTAAAAGCTTGTATATTGGTATTGCAAGAGACAAATCTTTAGAGATAGAGAACTCAACAAAGACAAAAATATGGAGTACCAAATTGGGTAGGATGATCTCCACTTGCAAACACTAAATAATTCTGATCTTTCTAATTAATAATATGCTTAGACTGTGCAAAATGATTGCCCATCCATTGCACTTCAACACCCACTCCATGCACAATTGTGTATTTCTCATGTTTGAATTGATAGTGGCAAGTGCAAAAACTTAAACAGCCATGGTTTGTGTGGAAGGGAAGTGCACAAAGGAGGGGAAACTAAATCACAATACATGCCAATTGCTATTGTATTAACACCACAACCTTTATTTATCACCTTTCTTAGTGACTAAGGTCTTAATTAGTAAACACACAGATTTTAAGGAATACCATCTTAATGTTCCATCTTATGCACAAGGTTAAGAATATTAAGATCTTAATCAATTTTGTTCACTCATTTCAAATTCTTCATTAAAAGAGTAATTAATGTGGCCAATTCCCATTGTAAGAATGCATATTTGTATCACTAAGTTGTTTTTGGCACTATTAATAGAAATCTGTTTTTTTTTTTTCAATTAGCTTTATTATGATTCAATCAAAAGCTCTTGAATGCATATTTGCAAAAGGATTTGCAACACTCCCTTGATTCAACTTCTTTTCCACTATTTTTAGTACACATGAACACACATAGTGCATCGAGCTATGAAGCCCAGAGCTAAGCTTGGTCCAAAGATATCCTGCAATGTTGAAATTTTGACTTGAAGGAATATTGTTCCATACCTTTGTGGGACAGTGTATCCAACCGAATCAACACCTCCCCTTAAAAGGAAAGTTCTAGACCAACCTTAAACCTCCCACTCCTAATCAGGGTTAAGTGCCATTTTTGCCAATATATGCACACATAGGGCAATGAGTCAAGAAGCCTAAGGTTGGGTTTGGTCAAGAGACCTCCCTTGATGTTGAATGTATGACTTGATGGAATATTGTTCCACACCTTTATGGGATAGTCTGTCCACTTGAGCCTACACCTACCTTAAAAGGATTTGCAACACTACCTTGATTCAACTTCTTTTCCACTATTTTTAGTACACATGAACACACAATCCATCGAGCTATGAAGCCCAGAGCTATGCTTGGTCCAAACATATCCTACAATGTTGAACTTTTGACTTGAAGGAGCATTGTGCCATACCTTTGTGGGATAGTGTGTCCAACCAAGTCAACACCTCCCCTTAAAAGGGAAGTGTCGGACCAACCTTAAACCTCCCACTCTTAATCAGGGCTAAGTGCCATTTTCGCCTATACATGAACACATAGGGAAATGATTCAAGAAGCCTAAGGTTGGGCTTGTTCAAGAGACCTCCCTTGATGTTGAATGTATGACTTGATGGGATATTGTTCCACACCTTTATGGGATAGTATGTCTACTTGAGCCTACACCTCCCTTAAAAGGGAAGTGTCATACCAATGTTAATACTGCCACCCCCAATTGAGGCCAAGTGTCACTTGTGCCAGTGCATATGCACGTGTGCGCGCGCACGCACACACACACACACACACACACACACACACACACACACACACACACACACACACAACGAGTTTTGAAGCTTGGGGAATTAATAGAGTACTTTGAAATAGTCACATGTAGGATGGAAATGTGACTCTTGGAGAGATAGATCACAAACTAGAATGGGATCATTCAAAATGAGATACAACTGTTGTCAAAGATATCATTCACAAGCACACAATTATGTGAAGTCATTTATTCTTCTAAGGTGGTGTTTCTAATAGATCAATATATGTGAAAATTCATTTACTAAACACATAATAGAATATGAAGGTCATTCAACTAATGTCACAAATATGAAATGATGCACAAAAGACAAAAGATTATTTGAAGGGTTAACGATGAAATTTGTGAACCAAAAGTTGTGGATATTTGTGAAGTTACATATGTGACATTTATAGATTTCGATCTCATAATTTCAAAATTTAATTGCAAAATCATGAGATATGTCATACTTTTATACCTCTTCATTTGTTATTGGCTAACTGATTGTTCAATGAATACTTATGTAACCCCGTGTTTCCTTATTGACCAATCTCTTGGTGTACACAAATCCTAGCCAATAAAGTTTATGTAGCTTCTATGATTTGTCACTCACTTTGTAATCCTTTTCCCTTTGAGTGATCAATTTAATGATTGCCTAACGATAGTCGAGTCACCTCTTTGTTTGATGTCCTTTGTAAACAAATAGGCAACTTACTGACAACATATCCTCTCTTCCATGCTTGCCACCATACTTTGTTATCCATTTTTCTATACTAAGTAAGACCAACAATTCCAATTTGTCTCTCTTTCCCATAATGACCAATTGATATTATAGTATAAGAAATAATTTCCATTCAAATCATTATTACAATCTATTTGTCTCTCTTTCCCATGATGACAAATTGACATTATAGTATAAGAAATCATTTTCATTCAAATCATTATTACAATAAAACACCCGAACAAAAAAACACAACATTATTTTATAAGATTACATAATATCCATTATTAGTCCCTACCAAAGGCATACAGGGACTAGAGCGATCGATAATTCATTGACTACATGTTAATATGTCCTTTGACTATAAATTTTTGCATAATCTCTATTGTTTGAACTAGAGAACTAAAAACATTATTTTTTATATAATAAAAAAAACCTTATATGTCATCATCTCATTGGAGAATAGATTCAAAGTCTTATTGCCAGCTTCACTATTCCCAATGTTTTAAATGTTTATATATCCAAAGTTTTGAGCATCGGCGCTATTTTTTTATTTATTTTTATTTTCATTGAAATGTTTACATACCGAAAGTTTTGAGCATTAACACTCTTTTTGAGGTACTTGAATAGGCTTAACAGCTTAAATGTTTAGATATCCAAAGTTTTGAGCATCAACACTCAGTTTTATTATTATTATTAAGTACGTAAAGAGGCATTTTTAATATTAAGTACATAAACATGCCTGACACATTGCACTCTTTTTTAAATGTTTACATAGTGCGAGGCCCTTAAACAATCTTGACAACCTTAAATGTTTACTTAACATGCCTGTCAAAATACATTTTCTTCTAATTTTTGGATACAATCTTGTATGCAGTGAATTTGGGCAATATTGTTGTCCACCGACATTACTAGTTCACTAGTTGTTGCTTGTTCGTTGGTTCGCTGGATGCTCCTTATTGTTGTTTTCTTCAACTTTACAATGTTGAGGTCCTGCATGTGCAATTGAACCTCTTGGTGCTTTCTCACTGGTTTGTTGTTTGTTTCTTCCTCTTGTTTGCTTCAAATTTGCAAGGTTGAAGTCCTACACCCGCAGTTTGACCTATTCTTGCACTTTGTAGGGTTGAAATCCTACACCCTTGTTTGCTTCAACTTTGCAAGGTTGGTGTCTTGCATCCATAGTTGGACCTGTTGTTGCAATTTATAGGGTTGAGATTTTGCACCTGCAATTGGAACTGCGCTTCTGTCGTTCCCCATTCACAAGTAAGTTTTAGTACCATGGTTTCATTCATATTCATTGTTTGTTGTTTACTATTTGCAGTTTGCATATAAGAATTTTCAATACTAGGAAGTGTTGAAAATCAAAATAAATTAAAAAAAAAAAACTAGAAATAATACTTGAGTGAAAATTCTCTTACAGGACATCCTTATATGTGACTATTGGGATCCAAGAGACAGGAATGTATTGCTATCCTTGAAAAGTGTTGAACAATAAAGCTTGTCGCCTTTGCATGTCAATGTTGAATATAGAACCCACCTTTGTCACAACCATAGTGACATACAAACAAGGAAATGGGATGCTCTCCTCATCTTTATGTTCCCGAAACCATACGTTTAGTACATTTTTCAGGATGTCCCCTTCCAATCACATATGCCCACTTTCATGTCTTGGATATCATACCATAGCTCTTTGGAAAATGGAAATGCAAAGGGATTTGCCAAACGAATTCAGAGTTTTCATTGAGGAGCAAGCATCGAGGAGGACCTTGCCATCCCTTCTTTCCAGGTTATGACAGGGCAAGATTTTATTCTCTGAGGAAAAACCACATATAGTTGTTGGTTTTATGTTGGACTTTGGGTCTTACAAAGCATCTTCCATCATCGTTTTCAGATCTGGACCTCGTCTTGTGGAAATTATTCTTTGTAACCTGAATGGACAATTCACTGGTTTGTCTTAGAATGAGTTTCCCAGTGCCCAATTTTAGAATATCTTCTTCATCTTGTAAGATAATTGAAACATATTAGAATATCTTCTTCATCTTGTAAGATAATTGAAACATCTTAGAATATCTTCTTCATCTTATATGTGAGTACTGGGATCAAAGAGACATGAATGTATTGCTATCCCCAAAAAGTGTTGAACAAGAAAGCTTGTTTCCTTTGCATGTCAATGCTGAATACATAACCCACCTTTGTCATGTCCATAGTGACATACAAAAAAGGAAATGGGATGTTCTCCTCATCTTTCTGTTCCTGAAACCATACGTTTAGTACATTTTTTAGGTTGTCCCCTTCCAATCACATATGCCCACTTTTATGTCCTAGATATCATGCCATAGCTCTTTGGAAAATGGCAATGCAAAGGTATTTTCCAAACGAAAAAGATTTTTCATTGCGAAGCAAGCATCTACGAGGACCTTTCCATCCCTTCTTTGTAGGTTGTGATAGGGAAATACTTTATTCTCTGAGGAAAAACCACATATAGTTGTTGGTTTTATGTTGGACTTTGGGTCTTCCAAAGCATCTTCCATCATCGTTTTCATATCTGGACCTCGTCTTATGGAAATGATTATTTGTAACTTGAATGGACAGTTCACTGGTCTCTCTCAGAATGAGTTTCCCAGTGCCCAATTTTAGAATGTCTTCCTCATCTTGTAAGATAATTGAAACATCTTAGAATATCTTCTTCATCTTGTAAGATAATTGAAACCTTAAGAAGTTGTGTTATGTGTTGGTTACGTTCCTCTCATAAAATTCCATAATGCCTAGTTCTTCCACTTTTGTTTATCCCACAGACCAACTATGTGAGTTTTTTCTTAGTGGGAGACATCAACAAGTTGTTTCAAATCTATTTAGTGTTGATTTGTGAAGAGTGGGGATGAAAATAAATGATGAATATGATTGTAAAGCTATATACAATGGCTACTGAAATGCTTATAAGATGCACACCTAAAATAAGTTCAAAAATTATATGTCTTAAATACTCAGTCTTTGTACTGAGCAAATTTATAGTGTTGTTTAATTTTCATTATCTCTTCTATATGGTTGACTGCTCACTATAGCTTTGTTTGTTTGTCATACGCTATAGCAACCACAGAGCATTGAATTTGAAATGAAGAAGGTTGACAGATACATAGCGGAATTGGTATGCAATTCCAAACTTGTAGTTTTCTTTTTTCTTTTTTCTATTTCCATATTATCTAAACATAGCTAAGAAACATCTTGAAAATCACAACTTAATATATGAAGCAAGTAATATATGTTGAGTGTTATCAAATAGATACAGACTCCATTGTACACGATAACATCGACCAGGTATTGCATAACAATGGCCTTTTTAGATTAGATGCATTCTCGTATATTGTGGGAGATTGTCTCTTCGATGCATTTCAAGTTCTATTGCATATCCGTTATTCCTCGATCGAGTTGCGCAATGGATTGATAGATCATTTCTTGGCCTATTTAGAAAATGGCAATGTTGAGGCATTAGAGTTGTATCAATATGAATTGGCATCTGATTTTCTTTGCCAATTGCATGGAATACATGATGTCAGTATGTATTTTTCAAAATGTGGTTGTCTGCATATGCAACTCTGCCTCCACATGAGAGGGGACTTGGGGAGATACATTTTGTATACGGTGGTTGGCCAAGTGGCTTAATATATCAATTGGAATTTGGTCATTAACAAGAAAAAGAAGATATCTACTATTCAACAAAATTGCATTGAGGGATCCATATTACATCTTGTTCCATGATGCCAATCCTCTAAGTGGTCATTATGAACCACTAATCTATAAAAAATTATTCATATGCAATCTTGGAGGACCTAATATTTACTTGTCCCTCACTTGCAAAGACCTTCAATCTCATTGGAAATGAATTATGCATCATATACACTCCCATGGCTTTCACATAGCAACAACTATTACATCTACTTGTGGAGATAGTTTGTTCAATGCAATTTACTATTTGACAACAACATAGTTTGATGTGCACTCACTACGCCTTAAACTATGCAATCCTTTTGCAATGCAATTATAGGTGGCAACCAACATGCGTTTAACTGCTTGCATCAACACCTTTTACCATATCTCATAGAAAGTATGCCAATAATTTGAATTTGGCAACAATACCTTGTAAACATGGCAATACCATATGAGAAAGGAAATATAGAGGGTGGCACATTCTGTTTACAATGGATATCTATCATATTCAGAGTAAATATCTAGGTCTGGTCAACCCTATCAAATGGTATTGTCCATTCCTACTGTATTGATTCAAACTACGATCGAACAATTGACATCATATCGTCGAAAACAGATATGCCACACATCCATTATCAATATTTGATAATAAATACTTCCAGTTCAAGATCCATTGTCCATGCCACCCAAACCGCATTGAATCTGCATAAGCATCACATATTGTCTAATCAGGATGAAACTCATCCCAATTGTCATAAGGTCATACAGAGCTTAAACAAAAAATGTAGTCTGACTTATCACAACTTGAAAAAGGTCATACGTGAAAGAAATAAATACATAGGTACACTTCCTTCAACACCTCTGATTTGTACAACCAGTCATCATGAGGTCAAAGGGAGCTCGACCAAGAAACTCAAACTCACATATCACAACCTAAAAAAAATTGTGCATGCACAACATGATCACATTTTCACACTTTCTACTGAACACAAACATCACATGTCCAATGACAAAGAAAATCATTGTTTGCACCATCGAGATGGTGAGGAGGCAATGCTCATAACAAATGTCTATTCCACCTTCAACATGGCTTGTCAACAAGTGAAACTAATTTCAAGTGGAAACCATAAGTTAACCTACCACATGTTGAAAAAACAGATACGTGAGAGAAACAGGTGCAGCTACATATCCCACAATGGTTATGATACTGACCGAGAAAGAAAAATCACATATCGTAGCCTAGAGCCAACACCATGCACTGCTAGCATTGAAAACCATCAAGCACTTACTACACATCCTTGTCTAAGAAAGAGAGATGAAAAATAGATGTATATGAATCAAATTAAAGACACTCCTTCCATTGCATGTGTGATTTGCGAGGAATTGAATTTCGCAAAAAACATTAAGTATTTCACCCCTGACTTGCAAAAAGAATAACTCGGCTTGACACTAAATGATAGAACATTTTCCAGTAGCAATATTTGTCTTACATGCAAACGATCACTTGAAAATGGAAAATTGCCACACTTTGCAACACCTAACCAAATAAGATGTAACACACCACTACCAAATGTAAGTACACTTACAGAACTTGAAGAGAGAATTGTGTCTCTGCGAATTGCATTTGCACAAATTAGACCCTGGGGCTATAAACGACCCCAAATGGGCTTAACCAAATCAATTATTAATGTGCATGTCTAACTAGATGTTGTACAAAAATCCCTGCCACAATTCATTAACGAGACAATGACAATTATTGTAGCTCTCAAAAGACGTTTTCAATACAAGAATGCATACCAGACAGGTAGAGTGTGTGTGCACATTGTCATGAAAGCATTAAAAGAATTGTGTTCCAGGGCCATGTACAAAGCACATAACATTTGTATAAATGATAACTGGAACAATGTTCCTGAACAAGGAAATGACAACCCTGCATAGTATTTTGACACTACTAGTGAATTTGATACAAGCGATGGAACAAAGAATGAAAGACCCGTTGACATGGATTCATTGACTCACAATGCATTCATGACTTGCAAGACAAGATTGTCGAAATTGCACCTGCTGAAGGGCAACGTCCACTTGGAATATTCAAGGAAAAATTTTCTAAGGAAATGAACTTCCCAACACTGTTCTATGGAGATCCACGTCTCAGTGACATCACTGAATGATTCATCTACCAAAAAATAGTTCGATGGGAACTGCTACATTCAAGCAGTGACTTCTCCTGTCACATAACAAATTTG
>SNQJ01S0026379.1:20690-69881 GCA_010110895.2 Picea sitchensis | reverse complement strand
CCAGGGCCATGTACAAAGCACATAACATTTGTATAAATGATAACTGGAACAATGTTCCTGAACAAGGAAATGACAACCCTGCATAGTATTTTGACACTACTAGTGAATTTGATACAAGCGATGGAACAAAGAATGAAAGACCCATTGACATGGATTCATTGACTCACAATGCATTCATGACTTGCAAGACAAGATTGTCGAAATTGCACCTGCTGAAGGGCAACGTCCACTTGGAATATTCAAGGAAAAAATTTCTAAGGAAATGAACTTCCCAACACTGTTCTATGGAGATCCACGTCTCAGTGACATCACTGAATGATTCATCTACCAAAAAATAGTTCGATGGGAACTGCTACATTCAAGCAGTGACTTCTCCTGTCACATAACAAATTTGTTTTTAAAAAAAATGCGCATAATAATTGAACAAGTGTTCTCTTGCATGTGGGTGTGAATAAGAAAATTCCAGCTACAAGGAAGAAAGTTATTGGCCAGAGATGTCAAGTATAAAGCAAACCTAGAAAAAAATCCTAAAATTCTATATTGGATACATAGATTTCAAAAACAATCACATCTCTCCTTATTACTTGCAACAAAACAAGAAAACTATATTTGCAATGATTCGACAATTTGGACCCCCAAATTTTTTCATCACATTTACAAATGCAGAGAATCATTGGGATCCGTTGGTGGCTACAGTGTCTGCATTGTATAGGAAGAGGAAAAGGAAAAATCAAACTGATACATTGGAAAATGATGACATTGACCACCTCATAAGAAAAGACCCATTGACATGTACTTGTTACTATAGACATAAAAGAAATGCTTTGAGGCAAATGATATGTCATGATGAAATGTTCTGTGAAAAATTATCGGACTACTATTTTGTGATTGAGTTCCATAATAGAGGGAGTGAGCATGACCACACACTATTATAGATAGAGGGTGCACTAGTCTATGGAAATGACAACAACTCACAAATCGAACAATTTTTGGATAAATACATAACATGCAACACAGATCATTTGGATCCAGAACTTGACAAGTTCATAGACATTATCATACAAGAAGCTGTAAAAAACGAAAAAAATTCACATTACAAATACAACTTCCCTGTGCCGCTAATGAGAACAACACGAATCATATAACCAATTAGTTTAGAGGACAATTTTCTCATTGAGAAGTCTAAATCGTTGTTTGCATTTCTAGAACAATGAGACTTCGATGACTTAATGAGTGATCCAGGATCTTTTAGTCCGGTGACTTATTAAAGAATTGTATTAAATGAGCATAAATTAAAGTACACCGTAAAGAAGGAAAAGCTCAAAAGGAAAGAGACATAAGCATGCAATATGAACGCAAAAACTTGATAACAGAGTTCATCCCTGGTGGACTACGTCTCTGGGTCCTTCTCTCAAATGGGTAGGCCTTTTTATTAACTCCACAAAAGAATTGGGCAAAATACATAAGTATACCTCATTCTGGAGTTAAGCTACAAAATCTTTGCTTAAATCAGAAAACAAACATTACCACTGCGTTTGTGGCATCGAATTACCTAAAAATGATTGTCTCCATGCCTCAATCCAAGTCTGGCACTTTCAGGCCCAAGAGACACCCCTGTCTCGGTTTTTGTGCATGCCTCTGCAAATGAATGACTGGAAAAATTCTCGAAATGCATGCCCTATCTTGTAATTTGTGCCCTTGCCTCCATACACTAGCGTAACACCTTTTTATAATAATAAAAATGGGTGGTTAGAATAAATGAGGTCGTTGTCCAAATGGTTAGCAAATGCTATATTAAGGCTTTGGTTGTTGGGGAGGTTCTGGGGTCGAACCCGTGGACCCCCGTTTCTTTTGGTGTGCTGGTATAATAGCTTGGAGGGTGGCTAGAATGGCGGAGATACCACTAGAATGGTGGCGTATATGTTATATAGTTAGCGGTGGATATATATATATATATATATATATAGCAGAGGTTTGGAATGTGGTCGCATGAATTATCACATAACCAAGGGTTGGGCCAAGGGCCTAGCCCTTCTTTCCGCCCACATAGAACATTATTAACTTTAAATAATATTTGTGCCATATAATAAACAAGGATTATGTAATGGCATGTTGGATAGCGTGGAGTGTAAGGCCTTTGTGCTAGGAGGTAAGGAGTTCAACTCCCGTCGGCTCCAATATATTTTTTAATGAACTGTACTGTAAGAGGCCAATGGTGGGTTGCCACGTGGCAACCTCTCATTGGTTGTCCACTACCATATGTCAACTAGAGACTAGAACACGTAATCTGCCACCTATACCTTTAAGAATCTGCCATGTATACTTGTAACCTTACACCACATCTCCTTGTACGAACGTGCCACATGTCACCCTTGCAGTGGTGACACATGTCACCTTGACCTTTGACTTTTTGACCAAGTTTGACTTGAACTTTGATCGCTTATAACTTTTTCATACGAGATTTGTTTGAGGAACCATTTATGCAGTTAGAAATCTTACGACGCGCTCTTCGCAATCATGTCATTTTCATTGAGTTTTGGGAACTTTGAATTTTTTTCCTTTCTCTATCTTTTGAAGCCATTTTGAGCATCCTAAGTTGCCTCTGCATGTTCTGAGTTGTTCTTAGCCTTGTTTGGATCCTTTTTGGATCACACCTTCCCACTAAGAGATTTTTGGACCACCAAAAGCTTTCATCAATCAATAGGTAAGTGAGGGAAGAGTCCCCTCACTTTGTCCTTCTCAATCCACTTTTCCCTACTTGGATGTGTGCCCTTTAAGCCTACTCAAAGATAATCAACATCAACCTTGCATAAATTCCTCATCCTTCTTTCTAGGATGATATCTTCCTGTAACTGAAGGTATTGAAACTTCCTCATCCTGATCCATGATCATGGGAGGCTCAAAAAGTTTCAAGTTCTTTGTGTTCACAATGGAGTAAATCTGCATATAAGGTGGAAGATCTAGACGAAAATCATTGGTACCAGTTTTCTCCAAGATAGTGAAGGGTCCATAATGAATGGGCTTCAGTTTCATGCTGATGTGAAGCCATACCCGATCTCCAACCTGGAACTGATGATCAACCATGTGCTTGTCATACCGAGCCTTATATTGTGCTTGACTTTTCTCCAATTGTTCCCTGACTTCCTAGTGTATCTGTTGGATCCTCTGGATGAACTTGCGAGCTTTTTCCTCTGTTCTTTCTTCATTCACATCATCATCTCTCACATACATCAAGTCCAAAGGAAACTTGGGTAGGTACCCAAAACATGTCTCAAAAGATGAACTCTAAGTGGACGAATGTAAAGCTCAATTATAAGCATGTTGTACATAGGGTATTTGTTCATCCCATAACTTAGGATGTTTACTGCAGTAGCCTCAAATCAAAAGTACCATTGTTTTGTTTACCACCTCGGTATGTCCGTTAGTTTGTGGATGGAAAGCAGTGCTCCTCTTCAATTTCGTGTTCGTCATTCTCCACAAGCTAGTCCAAAAATCCCCAAGGAATTGAGTATCTCGATCCAAGACAATGGATGTGGGTAACCCAAAGTGAACCCAAACATGTTGAAAGAAGAGATTAGCAGTCTGCTCAGTAGTGATCTGCTTTTTACATGGCATCAAGATACACATCTTGCTAAACCTATCCACTACAACATACAAATAATCATGACCCCCTTTGGTCATTGGTAAACCCCCTACAAAATCCATGGAAATGCTTTCCCATGGATGGGATAGAACAAAAAGTGGTGAGTATAGCCCCAGTTTTCTATTAGTGGGCTTACAAGTAGAACACATCACACACCCTTTTATATATTTAGTTACAATTGCTTTCATTTGAGGCCAATAACAAAACCTCTACAAATGAGCCATAATTTTTCCTACCCCAAAATGCCCAGACACAAGAGAAGTGTGAGCTTCACGTATTACATGGACTCGTTCACTTGTAGGAATACATAGCTTCTCAAGAGGATAGAGTAATTTTCCCTGTAGACAATATTTTTCTACCTGTGCACCATGGGTTAGCTTCTCATATACTTCTTTAAAATCTCCATCGATGGCATATTTCTCTACATAGCTATCATGAGATAAAGAAGTATTCTTGAAAATAATAGAAGCAATAATAGGAGGTCTAGAAAGAATATCAGCTACCTTGTTACTTGTACCCTTTTTGTACTTGATTACTAAATGAATTTGTTACAGAAAACCCATCCATCTATAGTGTCGAGATTGTTGTAGTTTGGTCTGTGCTTGAAGATATTGTAAGGGATGGTGATTTGTATGTATAATTGTTTCCTTCCCTAACAAGTAGTGCTTCCATTTCTTTACGCTATGGACTAATGCATACAACTCTTTATCATATGTAGGATAGTTAACAACAACTTGGTTAAAAGTTTTAGAGTGGTAACATATAGGCTTACGATATTGCATCAATACTGCACCCATGGCGTATCCATTGGCATCTGTTTCGATCTCGAACGACTGTTGAAGATTCAGCAGTGCTAATACTAGTGCAGTATTGATCTTCTCCTTCAAAGTGTCAAAAAATTTATGTTGTTTTCCTTCCCACTGAAAAGTGTTCTTCACACTGGTTAAGGCATACAAAGGAGATGCTATAAAGGAGAAGTTGGGAATGAATCTCCTCCAATACCGGACTACACCTAAGAAGCTTTGGACTTTGGTTACGCTTTTTTGGCTCGGACCATTTTACAATTACTTCAATTTTGGAAGGATCAATTTTCAATTGTCCTCCTCCTACAATATGACCTAAGTATACAAGTGCAGTCTTGCCAAATTCACATTTAGACATTTTCACATACAACTTTTCCCTCTGGAAAGTATCCAATACTTGTTTTACATGCCTCACATGTTCATCCCAAGTCCCTCTAAAAACAAGAATGTCGTCTAAATACACAATCACAAAGTCATCTAGGAAAGGCCCGAATACCTCATTCATCACACACATTAAATTTGTCGGAGCATTACAAAGCCCAAATGGCATAACTAACCACTCAAACAATCCTTGTTTAGTTTTAAAGGCAGTCTTCCATACATCATGTTCTGCAACCCTGATTTGATGATATCCACTGTGCAAATCCAACTTAGTGAAATAAACACCATTCTTCAATTGATCAAGTAAATCATTTATACAAGGAAGAGGGTATCGATTTTTCACCGTGATTTTGTTTAAGGTCTGGTAATCGACACACATTCTCCATGTGCCATCTTTCTTTGGCACCATCATGATCAGAGAACCATAAGGAGATGAAATGGGCCTAATGACCCCTTGATCTAGTAATCCATATACCTGCTTCTTGATCTCTGTCATCTCCACAACTAACATCCTGTACATGCCCACATTAGGAAGAGGAGAATCTTGCTGAAGATGTATCTCATGTTGGATTTCCCTCTTAGGAGGTAATCCATCCGGTTCCTGAAATGTATCATCATACTTAGAAACAATATCAATTAATTCATTTTTATGCGATGAATCACATCCTTGGAAAGCATCGGATGTCCCGACATCTTTCTCTTTGATGGCCATGAGTACATATCTCTTATTAGTGGTTATGAGTCTTTTCATTTGTCCTGCACTAACAAGTGTTGTATTTATCCTCATGTTGTGAGCTCTAACATATATTCCACTCCCCCCTTAGTAAGGTGGTATTTGTTCTCATGACGAAAAAAGACCGCTTTTCTGTCATAAATATAAGGACTCCCCAACACTATGCCACATATATCAAGTGGTACAACATCCAAATCCACTTCATCAATCAACTTTGAAGCAATAAAAAATCTGATCCTACATTGCTTGGTGACATTAATTTTTTCTTTATCACATACCCAACCAAGAGCATAAGGATTTGGATGTGGTTTCGTTACAAGACCCATCTTCTTGACAAGTGCTTCAGATATTAAGTTTACTTGGGAACTCGGATCAAATAATGTATCTATATTAGTATGTTTAGATACAACTCAGATATGAAATAACTCATTCCTCTTTCATTCATCAACATGAGATTCATCATTGGAACTTAAACTAGCATGAAGAGAATCTTTACCTTGTACTCCAACCGTTGTGATCTTTCCTTCATCTCCTCATTTAGAACCAAGATCTTGTTGCACTGTAGCAATAGTCTTTATCTTCTCCTTTCCACTAGACTGTTTCAGTTTCTTTTTTGGATGTAGTTTCCAACAATGTTCTTCATCATGACCATTCTTCTTGCAATGAGTGCAAGATTTTCGTCCTTCTCTCGTTATTGTAGCGGTCTTCTTGTCCTTCCTTTTCAACTTCTTGAAAGTCTTTTGTAGGAAATTGGAAGGTTTCTTTGCGGGATCTTCTTGTACATGTTTCCCCCTATTCTCAAAGTGAGTGGTGGCTTGCACACAAACTTCGTCAAGACTAGTGGGGTTAAACAAGAGCAAAGTGTGACGATTATAAATGTGAAGTGCACCAATATACTTCATTAAAGTTTCATAAGAATCCAAAGGAATTTTCAATGCAAGAAATTCTTCTGTGAAACTTTGTACAGTTTGACCTTTACTTTTCCTTAAAGTTTTCCATTCCATCATCGCTTTATGTAAATACCCTAATGGACTGCTTTCTTATCTCTGATTTAAATTCCGACCATGAGGAAAGAATATTACCACACTTACTTATGTTTTGAAGCTTTCTCTCCCACCATACGAGAGCGGTGCCTGCCAATCGAAGAGAAGCCAGTTGCACTTTAACTTCCTCTTCATCAATATGTTGAACACGACAATATACTTCAACTTGTCAGATCCAATTATCTATATTTTCAGTATTAGCATCTACATTAAAAATAGGTAAATCAAATTTTACATCAAGCTTTAAAAATGGTTTCTTAAAAGAGGCTTTATGGCTAGAATGATGAGAATGATGAGAATGATGAGAATGCTCAGAGGAAGAAGAACGTGAAGGTGAAGATGGAGGATCAGAAGGATCTCCTCTAGCCCCTTGTTTTACAGAAGCATCATCATCTGCATGTGCTTCCTTTTTCTTATCTTTCTTCTTCATGCTCTTCTCTTAATCTCCATACATTCGTTCGACAATTTCTGACTTGCGATAAAAGACCATGTGAAAGTTTTTTCCTGTTCGTCACACTTGTCCTCTTCTACCATTTTCTTCCTTTAGGATGTACGACCAACTTTGGGATTGAAATCCTTAAGAGTTCCTCCCCCCTGCTTATGCTTGGCCCTAGTAAGAATTCATACTCAACAACTCAAGTCAAAGACAACTGCTTTGATACCAACGTGATTAGGGATCTTTTCGTCCGGTGACTTATTAAAGAATTGTATTAAATGAGAATAAACTAAAGTACACCATAAAGAAGGAAAAGATCAAAAGGAAAGAGACATAAGCATGCAATATGAACGCAAAAAATTTGATGCAGAGCCCCTATCCCTCCTAAGGGTTGCGTGACCTCCTGGTCAGGATCTCTGATTCTGGAGTCGGAACGACTCTCCTGGTTTCAAACTGGAACCTCTATCTCCAAGTCCACGGGCCCTTGTCTATGTTTTTCCCATGCAAACCAACTCTAGACGTGAGACTCCACTCCACGTGACCGCAGGCATGACCACGGGCTTAGCCTAAAAGGCGCGTCACATTTCGTGACTCCGAGGTTTCCAATACCACGAGTCCTTGGATCCTCCAAGTCCCGAATGCCGAAATCACGATGACGTGGGATCTACGACCCAGATCTCCCCTTGGATGACAGCTGCGATCACTTCGGTGTTCTGCATTTCGCGACTTCCCTCTTCACAAATTTCATTCGCTCCTCCTCCCATTCGCCGAAATTTCGAAACACTCCCTCGCTACAGATCAACGACCCTAATCCTTCGAAGATCTTATGGTCTTGATATTGTCAGTATTTCTCAGATCAAGAGTCCCGGACTGTTGTCCCTTCGTACTCCCAATTTATGATTTCACGATGGAAATCGACAGCCCTCAACCCATTAATATCTAACGGTCTAGATCTTATCCTCGCGAATTGTGATTTCGCGTTTCAGGGTTTTGGAAATCAAGGACTTCTGTCCTCCCAACTCGCGATAGTCGATATCATGAAATGGACCAATGGTCCAGATCTATTGGGGATCGACGACTATTGTCCCTCCTGAGTTTTGGGCATTGAAAGACCCTCGCCTTTAACCTTCTCGCAGTTCCACTTGATCCAAGGGCCTACGGGATGTCGACGTTTCCTCCTCAAGGCTCTTTACCATCCGTTCAAGTCTTCGTGGGTTTTCCCTCCTAGACGTATGCAACGTTAATGCTTGCACACTTGTCTCAAATCAGACGACCACTGATTCTCCACCGTGATCTAACGACCAATAACGCTCCTCCTCCTAAGCTTTTAGTCTCTCAGACTTAGAAAATTTTCTAATTCCCCGAAGGTTTCGACCTTCATTTCTCCTGGGAAATGGGTTTGTGGATCTCGATAACACTTTCTGAAGTGTTATTCCTCCTGAGCTTCGTCTGGTGTAGACTTTTATTTCCCATGCACTCCTTGCGTATAAGGGATCTTGATAGCTCAGATCCAAGGGGTTTATCACAGAGAAATTCCTCCCGATATCCTTGCGTTCCCCTCAGGCTTGATGCACACCTTGCAGAGCTTCAAATGAAGAGAAACAATTGAAACTAAAAAAAAAAACTCACATTCACAGTTCCATTCTCTCCTATCTTGATTCATTTACTTGCTCATAAAAACAAGAATGACAGGAAATTGAAATCACACACCATGTATTTGGATCAATTTTCCTTCTATTATATTCACAAGTGACAAAATGGCTACAAAACACATTCAATTTACAATCACTGAAAACTGGAATCTCCTGCTAACTCGCAGTTCTCTTACAACTACTCTCCCTCTGTATTGAAGCTAACCCTATCAAGGCATACCAAAACTCTATTTAACTCCTAGGGATTTTTAGGGTTTCCCCTGCCTACTTATCTACTCTAAAAACTAAATCTACTAGCTATCTTAGACCAATCTCAATCCAGAGCCGTAATGGAAACTCTTGCTCCACTTGTGACTTTTAAAATGTGCTTCGAAGGGTAAATTTCAACACTGGTCCAAGTGTGCCTCCAAAGGTAAATTCCGACACTGAGTTAAGGTGGATTTTAAAATTGGCTGCAACTGCCAACGTTGAAGTTCTAGAAGAACTCACACGTGCTGAGTGGTCGCGCCTCTACAGGCTTGCCAATGATACTCTTGCATCATACTCCCCTTGACAAAAATTCATGGACTCCTGTCCATGAGATCCTACACTGATTTTCCCAGCTTCTGGATGGAGGCTTCATTTTCCCAACTGTCATCTTCGATTGGGTGTCCCTTCCATTTGACCAGATATTCAAAATAGGTTTTCCTTCTGGTCTTCTTGCCAATCCTCTGATCCTCAATTTTCTCCATCTATGGCTTTTCTGCCACATGCATCTGTTTCTCCCACTGAATATTTCCTTGATCTCCTGATCCTTCTGTGTCATCTTTCCTGTAAGGATACAGGTTTGAAACATTGAATATGGGAAAAATGCCCACACCATCTGGCAGCTCAATATCATAGGTGTTTGCATCAAACTTCCTTAAGATCTTATAGGGTCCTATCTTCTTCATCTTCAACTTGTTATATGTTCCCCTAGGGAACCTTTCCTTCCTGAGATGTGCCAAAACCTAATCTCCTAATTCAAATTGAAGTTCCCTGCGATGTTGATCAGCTTTGTGCATGTATTTCTGGTTAGAACTCTGCAACTGTTCTCTGATCTGGCTATGGAGTTTTTGCATTTCAACAGCAAAATCTTCTGCTCCAACGCTTCTAATCTCACCCTGTTCCAAGTCTCTCAACTCAGACACTCCCCTGGGTTGCATTCCATATAGTATTTGGAATGGGCTCTTTCCAGTGCTCCTGTTTGGTGAGTCATTGTATGCAAACTCTTCTTGTGGCAGAATCTGATCCCACTGACTATGATGCTCAGTGACTAAACTCCTTAATAAACTTCCCAAACTTCTGTTTACTACCTCAGTTTTCCCATCTGTCCGAGGGTGATAAGCTGGGATGAAGGAAAATTATGTCCCCATCTTCTTCCATAACATCCTCCAAAAGTGACAAACAAATTTCGTGTCTCTGTCTGAGACAATGCTCCTGGGTAGCCTGTAAAGTCTCACAACTTCCTTGAAAAACAGATTTTCAACATGCGTTGTGTCACTGGTCTTCTGGCATGGGATGAAATGTGCCATCTTTGAAAACCTTTCCACTACCATAAATATGGAATCAAATCCCCTTTTCATTCTCGACAATCCCAACACAAAATCCATGCTTATTGCATCCCAAGGCCTCTCTGGTATTGGCAATGGTTGATACAATCCAGTGTTCTGTCTTTTCCCCTTGGCATGTTGGCAGATTCTACATTTGTTCACAAATTTTATCACCTCTGTCCTCATACTTGGCCAATAGTATGAACTGCTCAACTGTGCAAATGTTTTATCAAGTCCAGCCAATCCTCCATTATGCTTCTCCTTCAGAAGATTGTCCCTCATTGAGCATATTGGTATGCACAATTGATTTCCTCTAGACAACAATCCTTCCTGAACCATGTATTTTGTCCACTGACTTCTATCTCTCGGCACAGGGTTTGTACATGCTTCATATGCCTCTTTGAAGTCTGTATCATCACAATACATATCCTTAAGGTGTTCAAACCCCAAGGTCTTCACCTGAAATTCCCGCGGAATTAAACATCTCCTGCTTAATGCATCAACAATCTTGTTAGCACTCCCAACAATATGTTTTATAACAAAAGTAAAATTTTACATAAATTCAACCCATTTCGCATGCCTCTGATTCAGTTTTTCTTGTCTGGTTATGAATTGTAGAGCTTGGTTATCTCTATACAAGACAAATTATTGTGGGACAAGATAATGTCTCCATTTCTTCAAGGCTTGAATTATGTCATAAAACTCCTTGTCATACGTGGAGTATTTCCTCTTAGTCTCATTCATCTTTTCACTAAAATAGGCAACAGGTCTGTTATCCTGACTCAAAACTGCTCCTATTGCAACTCCACTTGCATCACATCTTACCTGAAATGTCTTTTCAAAATTCGGCAAGACCAAAATTGGTCATTCTGTTATCTTCTCCTTTAGTATATTGAAGCTCCTTTCGACCTCCTCTATCCATTTGAATGACTTGTGCCTTTTCTTCACTGTATCCATCATTGGTGCACAAATCCCATTGAATTCTCTAACGAGCTTCCTATAGAAACTCGTCAATCCATGGAAGCTCCTTACCTCAAACATGCTCCTTGGTGATGGCCATTCTATGATCGCTTTCACCTTCTCTAGATCCATGCTTATTTCATTCGAAGAGATCACAAAACCCAAATAAATGAGTTATGTTTTCATGAAGGAGGACTTCTTCAGATTTATCAGCACCTTCTCCTGCTGTAGCCTCCTCATCACTAACATTGGGTGCCTCAAATGCTCCTCTTTAGTCCTGCTAAAGATCGGTATATCGTCCAGATATACAACCATGAATTTTCCAATGAAATCTTTCAGAATTTCATTCATCAGCCTCATAAAAGTGCTTGGGGCATTCGTTAAGCCAAATGGCATAACCAACCACTCATACAGACCTTCGTTTGTCTTAAAGGTTGTTTTCCATTCATCACCTTCTCTCACCCTGATCTGGTGATATCCACATTTTAGATCTATCTTAGAAAAGAAATTTGTTCCACTTAAGCAATCCATTAAATCATCCACTCTTGGTAAAGGAAATCTATACCTGATGGTGATATTGTTGATGGCCCTTGAGTCCGTGCACATTCTCTATTCTCCATCTTTCTTTGGGATCAACACAGTTGGTACTACGCATGGGCTCAAACTCTCTCTGACCAAACCCTTATCCAACAACTCTTGGACTTGGTTCTTCACCTCCTCGTTCTCTTAAGGTGTTAATCTATACACTGCTTTGTTCGGTAGAATTTATCTTGGTATCAAGTCGATATGATGAATGATACTCCTAATGGGTGGCAATGAGTTTGGCAGCTCATTCACCACTATGTCATCGAAATTATCCAATGGTTCATGAACTTATTCAGGCAAATCATCCATTGATGTACTTGTAAGAATAAATCTGGGTTTCCTTACCACAACAAACTGCATCTCCTGCTCTTCCTTGACCTCTTTCAGGAGTTCCCTCCCACTCATGATAAGTATGTTGGTGCTCGCTTCTTCTTTCACTCTTTTCTCCTCTATTGGCAACAACATATGTGTTCTACCATTTTTCTCCAATGTATATGTATTTTTCCTCCCGTCATGAATGATGTTTCTGTCAAACTGCCACGGTCTTCCCAATAGAATATGACATATGTCCATGGGAATTACATCACATAGGATTTCATCTTTATAACCTCCTATTTTAATCTCAACCAGGCATTGTTTAGTAATCATTACCTAGTGTCCTTTTTGCAACCATGAGACCTTGTATGGATTTGGATGTGCAGTTGTCTTCAAATCCAATTTCTCCACCATATCTGTGAATAATAAGTTGTCAGTTCTCCCAATGTCAATGATCACCTTGCATACTTTATCCTTAGTCTTGAAAGGTGTCCTGAAGAGATTGTTTCTCTGCATTGGCTTTTCAATTTCTGCCTTTGGTTTTAAGAGAACTTTTCTCAACATTAGGGATGCTCCATCCTCTGCTCCCTCTGCTTCAACATCTCTTCATTGTGCTTCTGAAATGTGAGCTTCTCCTCCTTCATTCTTCTTCTTGGGTCATTCCCAAGACATGTGCCCTGTATTTCCATAGGCATAACATCTTATTCCTCCTCTGCCTCTTCCTCTAGAAGAGTTCCTTCCACCACCCTGTCTTTCTCAGGAACTTCCTCCTCACTCCGAGTGATTGTGTGGTTTCTCAACCTCATCCTTAGACTTGTGTGCTCTTTCATGGGTGAATCCCTTGTTTTTGGTTGAAGCTAGGCTCTTACCTCTTCCTCGCTGGTTTTTCTTTCTGGCTAGCTTCTCCTTTTCTTTCAGTGCAAGTTGATAAGCATCCTCCATGGTCCTGACTGACATCATGTTGATTTCATCTTGGATTTCATATCTCAAGCCATTTATGTATCTAACAACTCTTTCTTCATCTCTCTCCCCTTGTCCAGCTCTGATATTCAGCTGGTAAAACTCCTCAGTGTACTCCTTAACTGTCATCCCTTTCTGTCTCAGGTTCTGTAGCTTCCTGAACAGGTTGATCTGATAGTCCTTGGGTATGAACTTAGCCTTTAGCTTGGCTATCATTATGTCCCAACTCTTTATCCTCTACTTTCCTTTACTTCTCTTCTCAGCCTCCAGTTCTTCCCACCACAACGTTGCATGCCCTTTTAGCCTGGTGACTGCCTGCTTCAACTTATTCTCCTCATCAACATCTTCATAGTTGAAGTGTTTTTCCATGGATCTTATCCAATCTAACAGTTCTTCAACATCTAGATTTACCTAATACATGGGAACCTCTATTTGAGCTCTACCTCCCAACCTGGCAACTACTCTCAACAAATTTTCTTCTGCAACCTCTTCTCCTGCGGCTTCTTCAACCTCAACCTCTTCACTTTCTACATCATTGACGTCTCCAACATCAGGTGCTCTTCTCTGTGTTGCTTCCATTATTTCTAATCTGGCACGAAGTTCTTGCATCTTCCTCTCTACAACACAGTTGGCTAAAGGTGCCTCTCCTCGTCTCCTTGGAAGCATTGTGTTGAATGTTTGTCACACACAGAGTACAACTTCGAGTTCTTTGTCTCCTCCTCTTCTCTTTCTCTTTCGCCTGAAGTCTACAGACAAATAATTTATGCTCTGATACCACCTGGTGTAGACCCCCTATCTCTCCTGAGGGTTGTGTGACCTCCCGGTCAGGATCTCTGATACTGGAGCCGGAATGACTCTCCTAGTTCCGAACTGGAACCTTTATCTCCAAGTCCACAGGCCCTTATCTGTGTTTTTCCCATGCAAACCAACTCTAGGCATCATCCTCCACTCCACGTGACTGCAGGCGCGACCATGGGCTTAGCCTAAAAGGCGCGTCGCATTTCGCGACTCCAGGGTTTCCAATACCACGAGTCCTTGGCTCCTCCAAGTCCCAAATGATGAAATCGTGATGACGTAGGATCTACGACCTAGATCTCCCCTTGGCCGATGTTTGTGATCACTTCAGCGTTTCGCGTTTCGTGACTTCGCTCTTCACAAAGTTTGTTCGCTCCTCCTCCCGGTGGCCGAAATGTCGAAACACTCCCTCACTGCAGATCAACAACCCTAATCCTCCGAAGATCCGATGGTCCTGATCTTGTTGGGATTTCGTGGATCGAGAGTCCCGGACTGTTGTCCCTTCATACTCCCAATTCTCAATTTCACGATGGAAATCGACGGCCCTCAGCCCCTTAAGATCTAACGGTCCATATCTTATCCTCGCAAATTGTGATTTCACATTTTGGAAATCAAGGACTTCTTTCCTCCCAACTTGCGATAGCCGATATCACGAAATGGACCAACGGTTCGGATCTATTGGGGATCGATGACTGTTGTCCCTCCTGAGTTTTGGGCATTGAAAGGCCCTCGCCATTAACCTTCTCACAGTTCTACTTGATCCAACGACCTGCAGGATGTCGATGTTTCCTCCTCGAGGTTCTCTACCATCCGTTCAATTCTTCGTGGGTTTTCCCTCCTAGACGTACACAACGTTAAAATTTGCGCACTTCTCTCGAATTAGACGATCGTTGATTCTCCACCGTGATCTAACGGTCAATAACGCTCCTCCTCCTGAGCTTTTAGTCTCTAATACTTAGAAAAATTTCTAATTCCTTGAAGGTTTCAACCTTCATTTCTCCTGGGAAATGGGTTCCCGGATCTCGATAACACTTTCTGAAGTGTTATTCCTCCTGGGTTTTGTCTGGTGCAGACTTCGATTTCCAGCGCACTCCTTGTGTTTAAGGGATCTCTATAACTCAGATCTAAGGGGTTTCTCACAGCTAAATTTCTCCCGATCTCCTTGCGTTCCCCTCAGGCTCGATGCACACCTTATAGAGCTTCAAATGAAGAGAAACAATTGAAACTAAAAAAAAAAACTCACATTCACAGTTCCATTCTCACCTATCTTGATTCATTCACTTGCTCATAAAAACAGAATGACAGGAAATTGCAAACACTGTTCACACACCATGTATTTGGATCAATTTTCCTTTTGTTATATTCACAAGTGCCAAAATGGCTACAAAATACATTCAATTTACAATCACTGAAAACTGGAATCTCCTGCTAACTCCCAGTTCTCTTACAACTACTCTCCCTCTGTATTGCAGCTAACCCTATCTGTGCGTACCAAAACTCTATTTAACTCCCAGGGATTTTTAGGGTTTCCCCTGCCTACTTATCTACTCTAAAAACTAAATCTATTGGCTATCTCAGACCAGTCTCAATCTAGAGCTGTAATGTAAACTATTGCTCTAATTGTGACTTTCAAAATGTGCCTCGAAGGGTAAATTTCAGCATTGGTTCAAGCGTGCCTCCAAAGGTAAATTCCGGCATTGAGTTAAGGCGGATTTCAAAACCGGCTGCAACTGCCACTATTGAAGTTCTGGAAGAACTTCCATGTTCTAAGTGGTCCTGCCTTTGCGCGCTTGCCAACGATGCTCCTGCATCAAACTTGATAACGGAGTTCATCCCTAGTAGACTACGTCTCTGAGTTCCGCTCTCAAATGCATAGGCCTTTTTATTAACTCCACAAAAGAATTGGGAAAAATACATAAGTATACCTCATTATGGAGTTAATCTACATTATATTTGCTCAGATCAGAAAACAAACATCACCACTATGTTTGTGGCGTCGAATTACCTAAATATGTCTATCTCCACGCCTCAATCTGAGTCTGGCACTTTCAGGCCCAAGAGACACCCTTGTCTTGGTTTTTGTGCCTGCCTCTGCAAATGAATGACTAGAAAAATTCTTGAAATGCATGCCCTGTCTCGAAATCCATGCCCCTGCCTCCATACATTGGCAGAACCCCTTTTTATAATAAAAAAATGGGTGGTTAGAATAAATGAGGTCGTGGCCAAATGATTAGCGGATGCTATATTAAGGCTTTGGTTGTTGGGGATGTTCTGGGGTCGAACCCACGGACCCCCGTTTCTTTTGGTGTGCTAGTATAATAGTTTGGCAAGTGGCTAGAATGGCGGAGATACCACTAGAATGGTGTTGTATATGTTATACAGTTGTCAGTGGATATATATACAACGAAGGTTTGGAATGTGGTCGCATGAATTAACACATAACTAAGTACTGGGCCGAGGGCCTAGCACTTTTTTCCTCCCACATAGAACATTATTAACTTTAAATAATATTTGTACCATATAATAAACAAGGACTATGTAATGGCATGTTGGCTAGCGCAGAGTGTAAGGCCTTTGTGCTAGGAGGTAAGGAGTTCGACTCTCGTCGGCTCCAATATATTTTGTAATGAACTGTATTGTAAGAGGCCAATGGGGGGTTGCCACGTGGCAACCTCTCATAGGTTGTCCTCTTCCATGTGTCAACTAGACACTGGAACACGTAATCTTCCACGTGTACCTGTAAGAATCTTCCACGTATACTTGTAACTTTGCACCACATCTCCCTGTACAGACGTGCCATGTGTCACCCTTGCAGTGGTGACATGTGTCACCTTGACCTTTGACTTTTTGACCAAGTTTGACATGAACTTTGATCGCTAATAACTTTTGCATACGAGCTCCATTTGAGGAACCTTTTACACCGTTAGAAAGCTTACAATGCACTCTTTGCAATCATGCCATTTTCATTGAGTTTTGGGAACTTTGAATTTTCTCCCTTTCTCTGTCTACTGAAGCCACTCTAAGCATCCTGAGTTGCCTTTGCGTGTTCTGAGTTGTTCTTAGCCTTCTCTAGATCCTTTTTGGATCAATGAGCTTTGAAGACTTCTTGGAAGAACTAAATCTAACAGAAGATGAGCACATCCAAGTGATACAATCTACACTTAAACAACCAACAATTTTCCTTAAACGAACACTTTCACATATTTGGAACAACAGTTTCTCCAAGGACATGCCAATTATGTGGAATGAAAATACAGATGCACAGTATGTCCTCAATGCATATGTTGCAACATCATATTGTACCTCGTACATGACAAAGGTTGACAAATCTATGACAAGTGCATTCAGAGGAATACACAGAGAACATGACAAAAATCATATTGATGCTATGCAAATGATACATACACTTGGAAATACATTACTTAATCTTCAACAAATGTATGCTCAACAAGTAGTCCACATTGCACTTTCCTTGCCTCTGAATTGTAGTTCAAGGAAATGTGTCTTCATAAACACATCTCCACTTGACAAATGCACATTCGTGCTTAAACCACCATCTTTGCTAGAACAAGAGCCTGATAATTTAGAGGACGTGATATGTCGCTCTATTATTGATTATTACCTCCAACGTCCATCTCTTATTAAACATATATGCCTTACAGAGTTTGTATCACATTACAAAAAAAATGGTACACCCATATCAAAAAGAAAAAAACCAAATGTAATACGCTTTGTCAAATACAACAAACACATCGACTATGAAAACTATTGTAGAGAAAAACTATTGTTGTACGTTCCATTTGATCAAAATGAAAACACATTAAAACGTAACTTCCCTACATGGGAAGCTGCATATATTACTTATGAGACTACAATACAAATCAATGAATTTAGATTTACATACAATGTCAATCCAACATGGGGTGATTTAGAAAGTGCATCTCATGAAATAGAAAACCCTGACAATGTTGATGAGACATTAACAAACCATCAAACAACTAGAACTCTTTGTGAGTCCTACGACTGGCAAGTAGATTTGCCTTGTCCTCGAGAAGCCACCATTGAAAAACGTATCAATCTTGGCTTTCAAGTCACAAAACATCATTTCTTGATTGAAAGTAATGAATACTACAGAGTTAGACGAATGTTGAATCAAGAACAACAAACAACCCTAAATAATATTGCAATTAAGAAACGCTTAAACATGCACACTCATGTGCACTTGTTCCTTATAGGCGGGGCAGGAACATGCAAGACATTCACAGCGAAAGCACTATTCCAAATGCTTATACGAATCTATGATTCAAACAATTCGACTGACCCTATGAAACCAAAGGGACTAATAGTTGGATATATAGGAAAAGATGCATATAATGCAGGTGGAACAACAATCCACTTTGCATTTTTAATGCCTTTTAACAAGTCACGTTTTCTTCCACTCAACAAGGAAATGTTAGATACCTTATCTAAGCTTTATGATGAACTACAACTTGTCTTCATAGATGAGACATCTTTGATTGGAAGTCGCTTCTTATATTCCATTGACAAGTGACTAAGAAACATAAAACATGTTCACACCAAATACTTTGGGGACATTAACATGATATTCTGTGGGGATCTTTACTAGGCGCAACCCATCCAAGATTCTTTGATATTTGAACAACCTACGATCAATATGCAAACAATGACGCATGACTTTTGGAAAGACAATATAAAATGCTTTGAATTACATACTACAATGCGCCAAACATATGAAACATTTGTTGCAATTCTGAATAGAATGTGGACAAACAACCAAACATGTGATGACTTAACATATATCAATTCAAGGTGCATGTGACCTGCACTAACATACCCAACCTTCCCTTACCTATTCTACAAGAATATGGATGTTAAAATGCATAACAGGTACATGTTATCACTCATGCCTGATGATGATATCATCATCAATTCAATTGACCTTGAAGAAGACAACCATGGCAATGTACCATGTCATCAACATACAACCACTTTTCCTTTGCAACTTGTCCTGAAATTAGACATGGTAGTTGAAATATATGCCTACAACTATGATTCATAGGATGGCTTGGTGAATGGTGCAGATGGAATACTCAAAGATTATACCAAAACAGAAAAAGTTGATGTCCTCTAGATTAAGTTCCATGACCCGCATATTGGCCACCAACAAGAAAACAAGTTAGCTTATCTATATAATTCAAACACTCTGCGCGATTGGACACCTATCTTACGAATATCAAAACCAATATCGTCATCAACAAATATAGGTCAGCTGAAGATTCGAAAACAGATTCCAATTAAACTTGCATGTGCACGTACAGTCCACAGATCACAAGGGCTAACACTTGACAGTGTTGCGTTTGACCCTGCTGGAATTCAAATACATGGACTTGTGTACACAACATTGTCCTGTGTCAGAAGCATAGACTCCTTGTATTTTCTAAGTGCTCTTACAAAAGATAACTTCAAAGTCAAACATAAAGTTGATATTGAGATGCAACTCCTTAGGACTAATGCAAAATGGCATCTACAATATGATTACCAATCCATACAAACAAACTCATATGTATCAATTCTCTCACTTAACACGCGCAACCTACATGCACATATGGATGATATACTCAATGACTATGACACAATGCAATCTGATATTTTGTGCTTGCAGGAAACATACATGACATTATGCATGCAAAACAAGCAATTTCCAAATCACAATTGCATATCAAGTTACATTACACATGGAGTGATGATATTAGTGAAAAAACATGTAACAATTTTGGAGCATATGCATTTCGAAGAAAACAATGTTGAGATGGTGATGGCAAGAGTAATCTTCCATGAATCAGAAATTGCAATATTGAATCTCTATGTTGCTCTGTATGCAAAATTGCCCAACATATTGGATGTTGTTTCAAATGCATTACATCATTTACATATGAACGAAACCATTATCATTCTAGGAGATTTCAATATTGACATGCTACAAAATAATGCCTAGAAAAAAAAGAATTGGAAAACTACATGTGCAATTACAGTCTCCGCTTTCTTTTGGATAAGATAAACCATGTACAAAACACACTTGTTGACCATGTACGATCAAATATGCCCATTTCACAATACAACCTCATTATCTTAGACACATACTGGTTTGATCGTGATACAATTTGTATTGTAATTGAATTATGAAATATACATCAAGCATATTACAAAATCATATTTCTATGTCTCAAATCATATCTGGCTAACTTGTTGCACAAAACCAAATTTTCAGCTAGAATCATCCAACTTCTTAGTTTTTTCTGGTTTGTAATAGATTTTGGACAGAAAGAATTCTATATAGATACAAATATGGATAATAATAAAAACAAAGGTACATACTTCTAACACTATTTGTTACTCTATTCCTTTGATTCTAGTTTACTATATGTAAATATTTCTTGTTTTTCCTTACATACCAACTTACATTCATGTTCATTGTATTTTGTATTTTCCTTCATTGAATCAAACATAATAACTGGACAAGACAAAGAGCTCTTAGCCATAAATATAGAAGAAGACATACAAAGGTGCATGCTTCTACCCATATTCCATATTCCATTGCTTTGTATTTCATTTATTCTGTGTATATTTATTCTACTGATTTGCAACTCATTTTTTTTTATATGTAGATACTACATATCTTCCTATATATTAACTCATCTTCATGTCAGTTGTATTTTCTGTGCTACTAAATTGAAATAAATAAAATTGTGTTCAATCTTTTTTACATGTGTTCCTACATAGCAACTTGGCTTCATGTCCATTGTATTCTCTGCATTGCTACATTGCAAAAAAATAGACTAATTGAACAAGAGGATGAAGCCTTATGTCCCACAACTGAGGAAGCTGAAGTACAATCTTCCAAAAGGTATGCCAACAATAATACTAAATCAAAGACAATGCATGTGCTTAATGTACATCCATATCAATTATGAACAATATACAATGTGTATGCATATTTAATTGTTGTCATGTTGGATGTACACATGTTTGCATCATAAAAATCTGGACAAGTGACATGGGCATGAGTAGTCAATCATCGCAAACATCAACACAACGACAAGGCCAAAGGTAAAGATTCATAGATTATGCTCTTGCTATATTTAAGAAACAAATATCCCCAATTATTTATTCTAATATGTGATGGTAAATATGTTTATATCATTTACAACACATGTTTTTTAGTTCACAAGAACTATCGACAAGTACAAGTGAAACACCCAACATAGTGCAAGGTCCAGAGACTAAAAGGTATGGTTACAAAACTCTAACTTGCATACTTTATCCAAATTGTGCATCTACTTGTACATTGATGGGAAAAAAAGGATATATATACAGACTGCCATTCACATTACTTTTCATGGTTCAAAAAAAATGTCACCAGGTCTAAACTTACACTACCCAATATACTATCAATAGAAGGCTTGAACAACCGTCGAACTCAACAACTAATCATCGAAGACATAATGGTCGTGTATAGCACCTACTTAGACAAGGAAAACAAAAGTAGATGCATTACGCGTGCAAACATGATAGACAACGAGGCCATGATGACTGTTACACTGAATCCCTATACAACTTGTCCAGAAACATGCAGAGAAGATCTTGCCAGGAAATGTGATATCCATTAAAAATTTCAATATATTACCGAAAATAGTATATGACTGTGGTGATTGTGATCGAATTATATTGCTCAATGAAACAAGTGTTGTTGAAAAAGTTCTCGTGGTTTGCTCAGAATATCATTTCGTACCGGACAAAAAAATCAACCAATTTGCAGAGAACAACGACATTTACCCAATTGGAACCATTGGTGCAGCTGTCACATTTGCAATAAAAGTTGGCTCGCAACATATTCTCCATTTAAAATATGGAAACTCAGACAACAACAAGGCAATGTTACTATTTTGCATACCCTTTTTTTTGTCCCTTTCTTTGACATGCTCATTTATGTCAAACATCTTAGATAACTATTAAATTGTTCCATGGTGCAACTACAATTGTTCGACACCTATGCAGATCTATTTTCCTCAATGGAACAACAATTGCATAAGGGAAATTTCCAATTATGTCGTTAAAAAATATAACGAAGAAAATAGATGTTAAAGAAATGATCTTTTGCACAACCCAAGCAACATTTGTAACAAAATTGTGAACATGCATAATACAGAATCTCAAGAAACTAACTAGATCCACAACTATTGTACGTATACATATACACCTCCAACAACAATTTACACAAAAAAAAATGCCTTCAACAACTTTGTGCAGTTTTTTTGTTGTACACATATGTTATCAGATTAATCGGTAAGTGCGGACACAAACAGATCTCCCTAACTTACACATGAAACTAGAACAAAACGAAACAAAATACACACTTCACCTTAAACTTCATCATCATATGAATTAGTTTAGTGAGGTACAAGTGACATACCTTTTAAACGACACTTGATCCTCGCTAGTGTCGTCCTTGTAGCTCCTTCATTGAGTTTGTAGAATAGTAAGCCTGTCTAAGAATCACAAACCAACAAAGGAGGAAAACAAGGATATATGTATTCTGATAAAGTCTGTGTATATGATCAAAGAATTATACAATAGAAGACGAAATGCTTATATAGGGAAGAAATGTATTACTGTATTAAATGAATAGAAAGTGGAGAATACAACCCATGCCTTGATGTTGCAAGGTCCCCTTTCAATGGCTCTTTGCTTCAACACACCCACCTTTGCTCCAATGCCTTGAATGAAGAAGATCCATAATCTGACTTGAAGAACTAAATCACAACTCTCAAGCATAATCTGAAGTAGAACTCTCCATACAAATCTTAGCCTATTCAACCTTAGCCTTTTCCATGAGACATCCCTCTTTATATAGTGTGAAAGAGAGATGTATTAGGAGATTAGGATGATCCCACCAAATCAGAGAAGCGAGTAAGATCCAAACCGATCGGATGCCACCTCATCTTCTAGAAGATTTCCTTCTAGAACATTCGTGAATTTTGAATTTTCCCATGCTTTACGCATTGTCGCTCCCTATGCACAAGTAACATGCGACGACGTCGCAGTCCAGGTTTAGGGCAGAGTGTGACGACCAGGCATCATCGCACCCCATGCATATAGCAAGGTGTGATGACCTTCCTTGATATGGTTTTTGAAAGAGGAAAGCAAATCACTTTTCTCATGGAGAAAGTCTTCTTTTAATATTTTCAGGGAACATGAATACATGTTGCTAGTTGATCACTAAGGCGACCAAAATAATGTGTAACAATATATATATTATATTGTTCAATATATTAACTACTATGTTCATGTGTGCAGGTTGAGGGTGTTCTGGTTGCAACAAATGCCTACTCGACCCCCTTCGAGCCTGTATGTGCCAATTGCAATTCTCCTGCTTCTGCCTCTGCGTTCATAAATGATGGCACAATTGATTGTATATGATGTGGTGCAAAATGCCCTTACATATATAGTCATTGCATCAACACTATCATCTGAACCCTCAACAACACAATTGTACACAGTACAGTTAGACAACTTGTATTACAAGATGTGCTTCCTGGGTTGATAGAATTGCCATATGAAATATACCTGCAGAAAAAGGCAAAGACCGTCTACATGCTACGTGACTTTTGCGTCCATAGAAAATTTACCTTAAATGAGGACAATGCCATACTGCATATCGGTTGAACCCAATTTTTTTTTTTACATATCATGTGTTGATAAGAAACGAAACAATGTGATATGTTTCTATCCATGTTACCCAATCAAGATATGAATAAAGTTTTCCACTACCAGGGCAAAGTGAACTGGACACACATAAGATTGTTGAGTCCAGAAATGAAAAGCATGAGGAAAAACCTCATACAAAGTACCCAATTGTGAATAAATCAGGTCCATCATTTGAGATGTCAAAATGGCTTTCTCTTATGAACATAACTATCAGGCATTTTCAATAATATTGCAAATTTTTCATTGTTCAAAGTCCATTAAGTTAAACGCTGACAATTTTTTCAAGAACTAGTAATGTTAGAACATTGTCAGGTCAACGTGATCTTGGTTCATAGTAATATCAGAAGCAAATCTTCACAATGATATTGGTTCATACAAATATAGCAATCAACGAATTTGTTGGTGTCCATTTGGGAGTTTGGTTATAGAAGGGATACAATGCCTACTCCTTGCTGATTTTTGCTTGTGTTGTGTTTGCCAAGCTTTTGATCATGTGCTTTGGTGTTGTAGTTCAAGGTTCTCGTGGGCATAGTTTTTGGATTATGACTACATAATAGATTCATGATCTTAACGCTTTTTCTATGATCTTAAAGAATATATAGGACCTGCCTTGCCTTTTAATGCAGGTTCTGTGAAGCAAATGTAATATGTACTTCATTTGACTAGTTTTGCTTGACTAATGGAATTGCCAAAATATTTTTTTGGAAATATTTTGAAAAAAAAAATATATATGCTAGCTGAAGTCAAATGGAAATATGCTATCAACCACACAAAAGTAAATTTAAAGTTCGACAATGTTATACTTACGCTCAAATTGACAATACAATAACTTTATTTCAACAACTCTCCATTGATTTCTCTTTATCTTTTTTATGCTTCTCTCATGCAAACACATCCTCAAAACTATAGGTATGACTCACTTTCTCTATTCCTTGATTGAACTGCCTGTAGAGTTGTGTAAACAACTTCATAGTTCATGTTGGTCCTAAAGTCCACCCCTGGCTGCTAAAGGGTAGAGCTAGGCCACCACAAGTTTGGAATGCTCGTTCTTTTCAATTTGTTGATCAGTTAGAGGGTTGGTTCACGAAGACAAGAGCATGGCGAGATTGGAAAGATGATATGGATGAGGGTTCTCCTTACCTATTGTTACACCAATGTCAGATAAGTGACATAATAAAGGTAAAAAACAGAGGGAAACAACAAACCATTCAATGAATAATCTGGTGCAAGAAATTTAATACTTAAAATAATGTTTCAACACATTAAACAATGTATCAAAAACACAATTACTGTGACAGGTTGCAATACAAACAAATCTTCATCAAAGCATTAACTTTTCTCACAGGCACCCAAGGTGCCCCCCAGTCGCCTAAATTGGCCGATAGTTCCATCTACCAAATCAACCTCCCTATTATCGAATTGGTAGAGGTGAATATTATGGGATCTGATTTTTTTGTGTGTGTGGATCTTGAATTGGGAAAAATTGTTGGTTATTTTAGTTTTTTGAAGGCATTATCACAGTAAGAATGCAACATTATGCTAGCCCACTGTTATCTACAAAGGTGTTGATGTCATGTTTCTATTTAATATTGTGCATATATTAAAGCTTGTCATATTGGAGAATATGCTTGCATATAAAAATGTTAAGTCATATATTTTGTCTATTGCTTATGGGTTTGAGAAAAATTTGCGAGCCGAAAACACCCTTCAAATTGGAACATGGTTTATATTTGTGCCACAAAAATACTATTAAAATAAAATAATATTGAAATAAATATAAACCAAATCTCTTTAAACTTGAACCCAATTTTGTTGAGCTCCAAGTATATTTCAAAGATGAGAATGTTTTTCCCATAGTTAATGTGTTTCTATTGCTTAATAATTATCACACTAAGTGTTGTTGTGTGAGGGATAAAGTTATTTTCTCCCTTTCTTTTCCCTCTTCTATACTTACTTGTTTTTCCCTTTTCTTCTTCCCCTCTATTATCCCTTTCTGGTTCTATACTTAGTCACATTTCTATGATCATGGGTTCCCGGGTTGGCGGACTGACAGATCCTCATCTTCATCTATATCCTCACATCACAAGTCCGACCGACCGTTGTTCCTTTCCATACTTATCCAATTTTATGACCGCGGGTTCTCGGGTTGGCGCTATTGAACTCTCATGCCCCGTGTTCCGTGATATACATCTTGCACCCAAAAATTCTGTGATGTACAATTCGACCCCAAACTCCTCGAACTCGCAAGCTTCACCCTACCTATGATGAGTCTGTTTGACTGCCCCACCTTTCCATACTTAGTCTATTCTCCACCTCCTGTTGTCACAGATTCGCGGGTTCACAGACTCCCAGGTTCACAAAAGTTTCAAAGCATTTATCACTCCCGTCCATCCATGCCACATTCGCACCCTTCCCAATGCACATTAATTATGATTTTATTAGTGATAGCTCACCACACAAGTTCGCAAATATTGGCATTAATAAGTGAACAACTCGAGGACATCTCCCATTAAAATGCATTAAACCAAGATTTACGGGAGATTATATTATCATCCTCCAACGTTCATTTTAAATACTATCAGGACACAATTACTGTCACAGGTTGCAATATAAACAAATCTTCATCAAAGCATTATCTTTTCTCACAGGTACCCCAGGTTCGCCCCAATCGCCTGAACTGATCGATAGTTCGATCTACCAAATCAACCTCCCTATTATCGAATTGGCAGAGGTGAATATTATGGGATCTGGATTATTTTTTTTGTGGATCTTGAATTGGAAAAAATTGTTGGTTATTTTAGTTTTTTAAAGGCATTATCACAGTAAGAATGCAACAATATGCTAGCCCACTGTTATCTACAAAGGTGTTGAGACGTCATGTTACTATTTAATTCTGTACATATATTACAGCTTGTCATATTTGAGAATATGCTTGCATATAAAAATGTTAAGTCATATATTTTGTCTATTGATTATGGGTTTGAGCAAATTTTATGAGTTGAAAACGCCCTTCAAATTGGAACATGGTTTACATTTGTGCCACAAAAATACTATTAAAATAAAATAATATAAATAATATTGAAATAAATATAAACAAAATCTCTGTAAACTTAAACCATAGTTTGTCGAGCTCCAAGTATATTTCATAGCTGAGAATGTTTTTCCCATAGTTAATGTGTTTCTATAGCTTAATAATTATCAAACTAAGTGTTGTTGTGTGAGGGATAAATTTATTTTCTCCCTTTCTTTTACCTCTTCTATACTTACTCATTTTTCCCTTTTCTTCTTCCCCTCTATTATCCTTTTCTAGTTCTATACTTAGTCTCCTTTTTATGATCGCGGGTTCCCAGGTTGGCGGACTAAAAGATCCTCATCTTTATCTATATTCTCACATCACGAGTTCGACTGACCCCCGTTCCTTTCCATACTTAGCCAATTTTATGACCATGGGTTCCCGGGTTGGCCCTATCAAACTCTCATGCCCTATGTTCTGTGATATCCATCTTGTACCCAAAACTTTCGTGATCTATAATTCGACCCCGGACTCGTCGAACTCGCAAGATTCACTCTACCTACGATGAGTCTATCTAACCACCCCACCTTTCCATACTTAGTCGATTCTTCACCTCATGTTGTCACAAATTCGTGGTTCACGGACTCCTGAGTTCACAAAAGTTTCAAAGCATTTTTCACTATCGTCCATCCCCACCACCTTCGCACCCTTCCCAATGCACATTAATTATGCTTTTATTAGTGACAACTCACCACACAAGTTAAAAAATATTGACATTAATAAGAGAAAATCTCAAGGACATCTCCCATTAAAACACATTAAACCAAGATTTACGAGACACAATTACTGTCACAGGTTGCAATACAAACAAATCTTCATCAAAGAATTAGTTTTTTTCACAGGCAACCTAGGTGCACCCCAATCTTCTGAACTGAGTGATAGTTCGATCTACCAGATCAACCTCCCTATTATCGAATTGACAAAGGTGAATATTATGGGATCTGAATTTTTTTTTGTGTGGATCTTGAATTGGCAAAAATTGTTGGTTATTTTAGTTTTTTTAAGGCATTATCACAGTAAGAATGCAACATTATGTTAACCCACTGTTATCTACAAAGGTGTTGACGTCATGTCCCTATTTAATATTGTGCATATATTACAGCTTGTCATATTTGAGAATATGCTTGCATATAAAAATGTTAAGTCATATATTTTGTCTATTGCTTATGGATTTGAGCAAAATTTGCGAGCCGAAAACACCCTTCAAATTAAAACATGGTTTACATTTTGGCCACAAAAATACTATTAAAATAAAATAATATGAATAATGTTGAAATAATTATCGAATTGGCAGAGGTGAATATTATGGGATCTGAATTTTTTTGTGTGTGGATCTTGAATTGGCAAAAATTGTTGGTTATTTTAGTTTTTTTAAGGCATTATCACTGTAAGAATGCAACATTATGCTAGCCCACTGTTATCTACAAAGGTTTTGACGTCATGTCCCTATTTAATATTTTTCATATACTACAGCTTGTCATATTTGAGAATATGCTTGCATATAAAAATGTTAAGTCATATATTTTGTCTATTGCTTATGGGTTTGAGAAAAATTTGCGAGCCAAAAACACCCTTCAAATTGGAACATGGTTTACATTTGGGCCACAAAAATACTATTAAAATAAAATAATATGAATAATATTTAAATAAATATAAAAAAATTATCTTTAAACTTGAACCAGAGTTTGTCGAGCTCCAAGTATATTCCATAGCTGAGAATGTTTTTCCCATAGTTAATGTGTTTCTATCGCTTGATAATTATCAGACTAAGTGTTTTTGTGTGAGGGATAAAGTTCTTTTCTCCCTTTCTTTTCCCTCTTCTATACTTACCCGTTTTTCCTTTTTCTTCTTCCCCTCTATTATCCATTTCTGGTTCTATACTTAGTCACATTTCTATGATCACTGGTTCCTAGGTTGGTGGACTGACAAATCCTCATCTCCATATATATCCTCACATCACAAGTCTAACTAACCTCTGTTCCTTTCCATACTTAGCCAATTTTATGACCGCGGGTTCCCAGGTTGGCACTATCGAACTCTCATGCCCCATATTCTGTGATATACATCTTGCACCCAAAACTTCTGTGATCTACAATTTGACCCCAGACTCCTCAAACTCGCAAGCTTCACTTTACCTATGATGAGTCTGTTTGATTGCCCCACCTTTCCATACTTATTCTATTCTTCACCTCCTGTTGTCACAGATTCGTGGGTTCACAGACTCCGAGGTTCACAAAAGTTTCAAAGCATTTGTCACTCATGCCCATCCCTGCCACCTTCGCACCCTTCCCAATGCACATTAATTATTCTTTTATTAGTGACAACTCACCACACAAGTTCGAAAATATTGGCATTAATAAGCGAAAAGCTCGAGGACATCTCTTGTTAAAATGCATTAAACCAAGATTTACGGAAGATTATATTATCATCCTCCAACGTTCATTTTAAATACTATCAAGACACAATTACTGTCACAGGTTGCAATCCAAACAAATATTTATCAAAGCATTATTTTTTCTCAGAGGCACCCCAGATGCACCCTAGTCGCCTGAATTGACCGATAGTTCGATCTACCAAATCAACTTCCCTATTATCGAATTGGCAGAGGTGAATATTATGGGATCTGAAAAAAAAAATTGTGTGTATCTTGAATTGGGAAAAATTGTTGGTTATTTTAGTTTTTTTAAGGCATTATGCCCCGCCTTTCCATACTTAGTCGATTCTTCACCTCTTGTTGTCACAAATTCATGGATTCTCGGACTCCCGGGTTCACAAAAGTTTCAAATCATTTTTCTCTCCCGTCCATCCCTACCACCTTCACACCCTTCCCAATGCACATTAATCATGCTTTTATTAGTGACAACTCACCACACAGGTTCAAAAATATTGGCATTAATAGCCGAAAAGGTCGAGGACATCTCCCATTAAAACACATTAAACCAAGATTTACGAGAGATTATATTATCATCCTCCATCGTTCATTTTAAATACTATTAGGAGAAAAGGAACATTCTCATCACCCTATTGCTGCAACTCAACAACATTTCTGTGGAGATACGTTGAATATTTTTGGGCGCGAGGACCAGGGTTTTCAGTGGTCCAGAGCTTATTACTACTACTCACTTCTACCCAAAAGGAAGTTATCTGGACGTCTGGAATTGCACGAGCAGGTTGTGTCCCCAAAGTTTTTGACTGTAAGGAGTTGGTCACCTGGTGCGCCGATAATTATATTCTGAACCAATGGATTATCCAGTTGCGGGACCATTCTCGAGTCCCCCTATCACCTCAAGTATTTCGAAATATGTTAAGACAACCCGAGCCAACACTTACTTTCAAGTGTGAGGATAGCAGGGAGTTATTAAAGAAGCACAATAATGGATTGGACCTCTTACTAGAATTCTTAGAGGACCCAACGATCGTCCTAGAGGACATCACCATATTACAGGTTAGTGCATTCAAAAACCCTTTCTGAGAGATTGTATGGCTTTTCATGAGGATAACGGGACAAGAAAGTACAACCAACATCTCTCAGATGATTCTGTATATTTTATATTTTACGGTGAAGGAACAAGCCATCTTGGATTGGGGAAAGTTGATTTCCATTGAAATCTCTTCCCAATTATCGCAATACAAAAGGAAAAATAAATTCTTTATGTCATCTTATTTAATTTTTGCAATAGCACATTGTTGTCCATTCCCTAGATTATCTCTGCGTAAGAAGGTAAACTGTGAATTTGACCCAGAAACCTTCTGGTATCAAACATTATGGAGACACAAGGCCTCCTAACATTTTTATGAAGTCTTTAATGATTTTGTCTAAGTTTTTAAAGGGTTGATATTTGAAAAGGATTTTCCCCGGATGTCTGACCAAGCGAGCAAGTTCCTGGATAAGAAAGGGACATTGGAACAAATGGAGAACTATAATTTTATAAGGATTTTTGGATCCAAAGAAAATCCTTCCTTCCTTCCATGTCACATATCTGATACAATGTTTGTTTCTTAGATAGCAAGGTAGTACACCTACTGGTTGCATTTTTTCCATGAAAAGAGAAAAAAACAATTCATGCCTCTGCCTTGGAAACTTGGGGATTTCGTATTCAGGAATATGAACAAGTTGACGAATTCGTGGGCCACTTCCATAGCCTCAATTTGAAATATGTTGAAAAAGTAAAAGGGTTCGACCCTAATGGTATTTTTGTAGAACACCTATTAGCTGTCAGTTTCAACAATTATTTCATTAACGCTGTCCTCAATGAAGATGGAGATAACACCTCAGGCAATCCTGCTCATGACATCGACGACCTGGAGACAATACTTAGCACCAATGAGTCGTACAAGAAGAGACGAAAAGGTCCATGTGAGAAAAGTGCCCAATCCCCGACTGCCACACCCAAGACTACAACATCTCGGAGCAGCGCTCCAATGACCTACCCAAGTAAGAAAGTCACACACAGTTCTTCAGGCGGAGGAGGAGATAATAACCCTCCCTCTGACAAAATTGAAATTTCTCGTAAACTTCCCGTGATCAAGAAACGAAAAAATATTGTGCAAGAAGAGGAGGGACCGAGGGGAGAAAGTAATATCCACGATCTCTCCCTCAAAGATATGTAACTAGAAATTGACATTGAGAAAGTGTTTCCCAATGACGACGAGCTAGAGAAAATTGCTCCCCAAAAACCTCAGATGAAAATAATTGGGACCGATACCTTCGACGAAGAAGAGTCTTTTGCATTTCAGAGTGTTTTTTTTTACAGTGAATTCAAAAATTTGATTATTGRAAAACGAGATGTAAAGAAAAAGAAGGGGAAATCTCGTTCAGAGATTAACCTACAGAACATGCGACCTTCCCAGATCTCCCAGATACATTGAGCAACTGGAGATTACCTAGATAACTCTATTGACCCTAACTAGATCTCCTGGCCTTACCGTTGTTGCAGGGTCAACTTAAACAGACCTTGAAGCAGAGAATGTCGGGTTAAAGGAGCAAATCAAAGAATTGGAGGGAGATCTAATGCCCCTTCCAATGTTGGCTAGTCCTTTAGCAATGATCGATCCTACCACACCCGTGACAAAGTTAAAAGGATCAACAAGCCTTCTCACATCAACCCGAGGCTATGTGGAAAATAATATAAAGAGAATAATGGAATTAATAACAGAGGCTTGGGAGATGTCAATGAGTATGGTCTCTTTTGGAATAAGAGTGCATGCTTTTCATGAATATCTACAAGCAGATTTGAAAAATGAGCAAGGTTTTTACCTCGATGCAGTTGTACCATTTAGTGTTAATGTTACTAATATGATGGAATTGAGAAGAACAGAGGAGGATCTCCCTTCCCCGGATCGAATAAATCAACTAAACGCATGCTGGAAAGAAAAGGTAAAAAACCTGAATGGTATCGTTCAAGCATGTAGCTAGGCCATATCTAGAAGAGACAAACTATTCAAGAAGATAACCAAGATAGATCTAGCTAGCAACACCAATGAAGTCCAAGACCCGGAATTGATATTCAACTCATTGTTTTTAACCAAGCAAACATTTGATGAACAAGTTGAAATCTTTAAGGGGAAGTCATTTGAAAATTTCTATAGCATTCTTGAATATGGTGAAGATGACGTGAAAAACTAGCTAGTTGATTATTCGATTAAAAAACAAGATATTGAAGAAGCATTGTGCAACATATCTATTGATCTAAGGAACTTGGAAAGTGAACTCTTCAATATAAAAATATGGCATGAAATAAATGCGGCGCCCATGAGGAGCTACATCAAGGAGTGGTTCAAAAAGGCTGCCGACAAGCTTACCAATGAAGGGCAAAGGACAGTTGAGATGATTCCCATAACTGCCCAGGAAATCCATAAAAGGACATCAATGAGCAAATGACAAGGCATGAGATACCATCATAGTAAGTTCATATTGATCACATTCTTCTGTCTTTGTCAATCTCTTCATCCAATTACTCTACCTCTTTAAATAAAAAGGTTTAACCGAGGACTGACAATTTTCTCTTTCTTCTTGCCAGGTCTCATTGTCTTCCACCACCCATTTTTTTCTTTCTACAAGCTTAATTCTTATACATATTTGCTTTATGATTTGCGGGAGCCCTAATCCCAGTCATTATTAAAAACAAATTTAAATTTCAGAGAATATGTACTGAACTATATATTTTTTTAGAAATTCCAAGAGAGTTATTTTGGAAATAATCTTGACTGTATTTTGTAACCCAGTTTATCTGAATATAAAATATTTGAGGTTGTTGTATCATTATCTTTTTTGAGCATCCCATGTATCACAGTGTCAAAGTTCTCTTGTGCATGTAGATCATTTTCTTTTAATTTTTATGTGATCAGATATCATTAGCCCTGCTATGATGGATGTGAGCAAGTTCTATTTATTAGAGGCGGTTGAAGAAACCATATTAACTGGATCGGTGAATAGATCTATCAATTCGACCTTTTTAACTCTCATTCCTAAGCTGAATGGGTCGTCGTCTTTTAATGACTTCCATCTAATTGCACTCTGCAATCTATGTTACAAGATCATCTCAAAACTAATAGCTAATCGTATTAGGCCCATCTTGTCTCGCTCCATTTTAGAAGAAAAATTTGGCTTCTTAAAAGGAAGACAAATCATCGACGCTATTGGATCGGGTCAGGAATGCATTCACAACATTAGAGAAAAGAAGCTTCAAGCATTGATTCTCAAAATTGATCTGAAAAAATCTTATGATTCCATAAGCTGGGACTATCTCAGATTGGTTCTTCTTCAATGTGGTTTTGGCCTTCATACAACCAAATGGATCATGGGTTGTGTCTCTTCAGCTACATTTGCAGTACTCATAAATGGAGAACCTTCAGATTTCTTCATTAGTGGCAAGGGACTCAAACAGGGTTGTCTGCTCTCTCCTTTACTTTTTACCTTAGTTATGGAAGGCTTGAGTTTGGCTTTCAAGAATAAACAAAGAGAAGGATTACTTATAGGCATCAATGTTTCAAGAGTAGTCTGAATCCTACATCTTCTATTTGCAGAAGATCTACTCATCTTGAACAAGACATCCTTATCTGAATGGCAGGTGATAAAAGATCTCTTGATTATCTTCTGCAGTGCAATTGGTTTACAGATTAATAACCAGAAAACGTCTTTCTATCAGTTTGGAGTTCATCAATCCGCTTTGGACTCTATTAAACTTAACTTCAATTTTTCAATTAATAACCTTACCACTGGCTTTAAGTATCTCAATTATATATCGAAAGCAGACAAATTTAGAGCAGAGGATTGGAACTGGTTGTTGTTGAAATATGAAAACAAAATCAATCACTGGTGCAATAACTGGTTATCTATGGGTGGTAGACTTTTTTTAGTCAAGGCGGTCTTAGAAAGCCAGCCGGTCTACTGGCTAGCCTTGGCAAACATACCAGCTTCGATTCTCCACCATATTCAACAAATTGTTTTTAATTTTCTGTGGAATGGAAAAAAAAAGAAAAAAGGGCTTTCATCTTTGCAGTTGGCACCTTATAGCCAGACCCAAGAGATTCGAGGGATGGGGGCTTACGAACCCTTTCAACTTCAATCAAGCCATGGCAGTGAATTCCCTCTGGCGGGCCTTAAAGGTGGACGAACTTTGGCATAGAGTCATTAAATCAAAATATTTCCCATCTATATCTATTGAAAGTTGGCTCAGATTAGACTCGATTTCTCGCATTAGGGGCTCTTTGAGTTGGAAATATCTCACCAAAACTTTTCATCTGCTAGTTCATGGTCTCTCCTGGCACCTGGGTACAGGTACCTCGATACACATAAGGAAAGACCATATTCTTGGATTGGGGTTGTCATCCTTCCTGTCGGACGAATTGATTCAAGCACTTAATCATCATGGTATTTATTTTCTCTTTCAGGCCTGCTATTTATCACATCTGGACTTTGTTGGTCATAATTGGCTCACTTGCAATGACCTGAACTTAGGAGGGTCACTTGCAATAGAATGGTAGAATTATAGAAAGATTCTTCTTAACAGTGGAATTCAGTTAACACAAAGACCGGATGCTTTACATTGGCTTGGAGGTGATCGCTCGGGCAAAATCACAGTAAAAAATGCCTACGAGGTCATAGAATCAAAGAAACATGCTTTTATGATCAGTGGCTGGAGAAATTCTATCTGGAGTTGGGATTGTCCTTTAAAGCTCAAACTTTTCAGCTGGCTTCTTGTGGAGAACAAGCTTCTTTTATGGAACAACTTGCAATGCAGAGGTTTTGAAGGTCCGAGCCTCTGCTCTTTATGTAAGAACAATTTAGAATCGAGCATGCATCTCTTTGTCGGCTGCAACTTCACTAGTGGTGTTTGGGACAAGGTTATGTATACTTTAAAATTCATAGGTAGATGGCAAGGTGATTCCATTTCTGGTTGTTTTCAAAATTGATTCCCCCTTCCCTCTATTACCGATCTTTCTTTGTTGGATTATCTGGTTAGAGAGGAACCGTGTATTATTCGAGAATGGAACATCTTCTATTCAGAAGGCATCTTATAGAACTCTAGCTTTTCTGAGAGACTTATGGACTGAGAAAAAACACAAGAAGTCAAGGAGACAACTTCTACTAGATGTGATTAAGGATCCCACTGGTTGGTCTGATAGGGTGGTCTCTGGATGGTTTGATGGGGCATCTTCAGCTATAGGTCAAAAAAGTGGTGCGGGAGGAGTTATTAAGTCATCAAATCTCAGAACTTATAAATGGTATATTAATTGTGGCCTCGAGACTAACACTAGAGAAGAGCTACTTGGTGCTTGGGCACTTCTAACACTTGTTGTCATGCTGGATTTATCAGAGATTTCAGTTTATGGTGACTCCAAGATAATCATCGATTGGTTATGTGGCAAAGGACACTTACAAGTTCACAATTTGGAGGGCTGGAAGGACAAAATTCTCGAACTAACAAGCAAATTCCACTCCATTTCCTTTCAACATATTTATCATGAATACAATACAACAACTGATACTCTATCAAAACAGACCCTTCATTAGGCTTCAGGGAAAATTGTTTACTTCCAATGTGTGGGGGAACATGAAGGCCCCCACATGTCATTTGAACTTTATTAACTATGTTATGGTTATGTTGGAAGTTGTTTTTTTGTTGCATTTAGGTGATAAGGGTTCCCTCCATATGTTACACTTTTAGTCTTGAATCAGAGCACCCAGGTTGCTCCTTTTTGTATCCTTAACTCAGGTTGGCTGATATAATTTTCTGTCTCCTCACCCTCATATGCTTACGAGCAAGTTTGATGAGGTTTACTTGTATTGAAGAATTTATATTTTACTATATGAATATAAAGTGAAATTTTTTGTAGAAAAAAAAAAGAGCAAGTTCTATTTATTTATATATTTTACTTTCATTCCAGGGACTTCTTTAAAGGTCCCACAATTTACAAATTTATGGTGGTTTGTAATGTTTAACATTGTTTGATTGAATTTTTGTAATCTTAAAAAAAAATTAAATCTTTATTGAATTTTGTATTTTTTTTTTCAAATTAAATCATTTTCGTGTACAAGTTATTGATAAATGAATTGAACTTCTTTCTACAAGAATTTAAGAGGCTCTTTGATCCATAATTAAAAATGCACTAATAGTTTTTTTTTTCTAGTGCCCAGTACTTCCATTATTCATCTGCAACTTTCGCTCCTTACATTTTACATGCAAGAATAATTTATGATAGGGTGTCAGATTCAAATATAAAATTTTGTTTAGCATATTTCCAACAGATTCCAACATATGTGTGACTTTATAAATGACATAGTTTTGTGGCCACTAACCCTTTAACAAAAACAACAAATTAGTAGACATATACAACATCACAACTTAGTTTATATTTTTAATTATTATTAATATTTATATTCAAATCTACACTACAATTTAACACTACACATTTCAATTTCAATAGCGTATATACATTTATATGTCCATTCACATCCATCATTTAAAAAAAAAAAACCTAAAAAAACATTACATTATATTAATATTATTTTATATAGTTAAATCACTATTTTTTAAAATAATTCTTTTATAATTATGGGTGTATTTTTAGTTTCAAATCCACAAAACTTTTTAACTCTTCACATTTCCCTTTTTAACTCATAGTCTTTCATCTTTTCCATGACGACCAATTAACATTATGGTCTATGGAATGATTTCAATTCAATTTTTTTATTACAATAACCTAACATTCAATTTTTCTCTCTCTTTCATCTTTTTCCATAATGACAATTAACATTATGATCTATGAAATGATTTCAATTCAATTTTTTATTACAATAACCTAACATTAACATTAGAATAAAGCACTAAAAAACATTACATTATATTAATATTTACAATAACCTAACCTTACAATACAGAACTAAAAAAACATTACTTTATATTAATATTGTTTTAAAATTTATATAGTTATGTAACTATTTTTTAAAATAATTCTTTTATAATTATGCCAGTATTTTTAGTTTAAAATCCACAAAATGCACAAAACTTTTTAACTCATTTATACATTTATGTCCATTTTAACTCTTTGACATTTTCAGGCCCATCACTTGGCGTTGCGTGTTGGTAAAGGCCGTTAGATAATACAATAGGTTTTAGGGTTTCAAGGAGCGGCTGTTATACAAACGAACTTCCGCTCACACAATGGCCATGGCGTCGACTGCGAGGAGGACAATGCTTTCACTTGCTCAACGCTCCTTTCACACTTTCAATGCCACTGCCAATGCAAGCATTAAAACTTTATGTCACACCAACAGGCTACAAGAGGCAGTGGAGGCATTCAAGCATCTGCTTTCAGCAAAATCTAAGTCCATTCCCACTCTCACCACCTGCAATCTTTTGTTAAGTAAGCCTACTTCGACGGAATCAACATGAATCTGCATTGTCCATTTACAGACTTATGATTGAAGCAGACATTCTTCCCAATTTTATAACTTTGAACATTATAATCAATTGTCACTGTCAAACAGGTAGAATGGATTATGCATTCAAAGTGTTTGAAGGAATGGAAGCACATGGGTATGTTCCAAATGTCGTAACCTTCAATACCCTCATCAAAGGGCTTTCCAGGAAGTGCCGAATGGAGGACTCTGTCAAGCTTTTCAACCAAATGATGAGCAAACAACAATATCCTAGTATTGTTACGTACAATACCCTAATAGACGGGCTCTGCAAGACCGGGAAATCCCACGAGGCGTTCGGGTTGTTAGCTGTTATGCTGCAAATGGGCCATGAGCCCAACATAATCACGCTTACTATTCTTATGAGTCGAGTATGCAAAGAAGGTAAGCTCCAAGAGGCCAAGAAGCTACTGTATCAGATGGTTAAAGAAGGACATAACCCTAATGTTATTACATTTAATGCCCTGATTGATGGTTTCTGTAAGAAAGGCAAGCTAGAAGAGGCCATAGAGCTCCTCCATGAAATGCCCGGCAAAAACATATGCCCTGATGTTGTCACGTACAGTGGGCTCATTGATGGTTTCTGCAAGGAAGGCAAGCTGGAAGAGGCTATGGAGCTCTTCCACGAAATGGCCGGCAAAAACATATGCCCTGATGTTGTCACGTACAGTGGGCTTATTGATGGTTTCTGCAAGGAAGGCAAGCTGGAAGAGGCGATGGAGCTCCTCCACGAAATGGCCAGCAAAAACATATGGCTTAATGTTGTCACGTACAGTGGGCTTATTGACGGTTTCTGCAAGGAGGGCAAGCTGGAAGAGGCTATGGAGCTCCTCCAGGAAATGGTAGGTAAAAACATATGCCCTAATGTTGTCACGTACAGTGGGCTTATTCACGGTTTCTGCAAGGAAGGCAAGCTGGAAGAGGCTATGGAGCTCCTCCATGAAATGGCCAGCAAAAACATATGCCCTAACGTTGTCACGTACACTGGGCTTATTGATGGTTTCTGCAAGGAAAGGAAATGGCAGGAGGCCAACAAAATTCTTCATGAAATGCTAGAGAAGGGTTACAATCTGAATGTTATCACATACAATGCTCTTATTGATGGTCTCTGCAAAGAAAGCAAGCTTCAAGAAGCTCTCCAATTGTTAGATGTTATGGGGTAAATAGGCCATCAGGCTGATGAAATCACATACGATACACTTATAAATGGGTTTTGCAGGGTGGGTAATCTAGAGAAGGCGGGGGCACTCCTTCAAGAGATGTCGGAGAAAGGTTGTAGGCCTAACATAGTTAGCTATAATACATTAATAAATGGGTTTCTGCAAGCATGGCAGGATAGACGAAACTCTACAAATCTTCTATGAGATCCCAAATCAGTGTTTGAGCTATAATGTTGTTACATACAACATATTGATGGTTGGACTCTGCAAAGTGGGTAATCTCAAGGAGGCAATAAAGTTATTTAAACAGATGACAGATAGTGGCCATGTCCCTGATATGATTACATATAGCATTATCATGGATGGAATATGCAAGGAAGGCACACAGCAAGAGGCCAATAGACTACTGTATGAGATCTTAAAAATTGTTTGACACTGCAGTTGTGACATATGAAACAGTAAATATCACCCTTTGTAACATATTGCTTAAATGCACCTGGTAACCTGGTAAGATTCAGTTATAGGGAGTGAATCACAATTGATGAAGTTCAAGGGTGACTTTGGTAACAATGCACTAGTCAGGTATCTGAAAGAGGTAAAGATACTTGCATGTTTCTATATTATGAAATGGACTATAGCCCTCTTTTGTGCCCTCAACTGAGGGCTGTTTGCAATTTTGCAGCTTGCTTTGGCATGCCTTCTTTCTGTTATAGTTTGACTATTGAGGCTGTGTGACATAGTTTGTTGCACAGCTTGCATTTCTCGACCTTAGATCTATGGAGCAGTACTTTGCACCCTGGTCAACTGCAATACCAGTGCTACATGAAGACAGGTGACCAAATTTGGCATGATATGTACATACTATCCTAAAGAAAGGATCATTCCCACACCAAACTGAACCCTCAATCCTCTTGGTCTACTCCTCCCATATCCGTTAAGACTTTGAACCTTGCTTATTCCTTCTGTCATGTTTTGCTTTAATTTTTCTTCATAAAATTGGAAGTAGATACGTGTTCCAGATCTTGCTTTGACGTTGATAATGTTTAATGTATTTTAATTGTTTACCTTATTGCATGACATCCTACGTTTCTATGTATTTTCTGTTGATGAGGTGTAATAGTTTTTATTCCTTTTCTCCTATTTAAATATTCATACAATTGTGATAAGAGTCTCAATGGCACATTTTAGAACTACTTTGAATGTGCAGTGGCACATTTTAGAACAACTTTTGTATGCATGGTGCATTTTTTGTATGCAGTTTGGAAGGTTATTTAATATGTGATGCCTACAGTGGGTTTCTTTTGTATGTTTCACCTCCCTGTCACGTTAATAGTAAGATCAAACCATGAAAATGACATTTCACTTTATAGATGCAGTTCTCAATTATGCATATTTCCTCTGCAAGCACAACTTACTATCAGAAGGGAACAAATGCTTTCTTGGAGGTATTTTAACTAAGTATCTTAAATTCAGATCTTGAGAAAGAATATCTTCTAGAGCAGTACAAGGCTCTGAATGCCTCAATCAAAGATACCTCTTTGAAGCAGAATTTGGAGGTGAAACTGAAACTTTTACTTCTTATCTTGCTATTTAAGTTTTATATTAACAATTTACCTGGCTTAAGGTTATAGATTGAACAACCAATGTGCTTGCCTCAATTTCTGGGGTATACCCACTAGAATTGCATTACCGTTTGTTTGAGTACACTTAACGTTCTCACCTTCAATGTTGAATTTGTTTCCCACAAACATTGTACTTTTCTCTGGTCTCTTACTTTATTTCATCCTGAATCTCAGTCTAGGTCATGGGATTAAATGAGGGGCCCAACATACATCTTCTTCACTGGTTATGGTATCTGCAAGTTTTGACCAACCTGCAAAATTGATCATTTCATAGGAAACTGCAGTTGCAGTTAGTCAATCTCTCCACCAATTGATATTTGTGTTGGTTTTCTTCAGTTGTGATCCATGTTGGCTGCTTCTGCTTCGACTTCTGTATCTTCAGACTTAGCAGTTGAATCTGGTGGAGGAAAGTCTATAGAATGCTCTTCTATGTCAGAAGCTCATCAGCAACCTTCCGGCGTTGATCATTTCATAGGACACTTCAGTTGCAGTTAGTCAATCTCTTCACCAAGTGATATCTATGTTGGTTTTCTTCAGTTGTGATCCATGTTGGTTGCTTCTGCTTCGACTTCTGTATCCTCAGACTTAGCAGTTGAATCTGGTGGAGGAAAGTCTATAGCATGCTCTTTTATGTCAAAAGCTCGTCAGCAACATTCTGGCGTTGAAAATTTAGGAACAGATGCATAGTGTTCCACTTCAAGAAGAAAAGTGGGCTTTTACTTTTTTGTAAGGTTGCAAGAGTCCACCGGTTTACATGTGAATCAGATGCCTGTTCAAGTTATCAATCAACTAAGCAGCAAATAATGTTTTCTTGATCAGTGAAAATTTTGAGGGCAAAAATTTCACCATTGGGTGAAATCTGAGGTGTTAAAATATTCAGTTGGTGAACTTTTTATGTTGTTAAAATATTCAGTTGGTGAACTTTTTATGTTGTTAATAATTTTTTAAAGTTTAGCCAATAAAATATACTTCAGCTATAAATATTTCAGATATTAGCGAAATACTTTTTTAACCCTAATCAATATATCACCTTTCAAACTCCATCCCCTACAGTTCAGATTGAGATTCATCCTAAAATTGTTAAGAAGTGCAGTGCACACCATAGTAGAAAAAATCACCGATTAATCGAAAAAAATCGTAAAATTATGAAGTTTTAAGTGGAGGCTACTTTTTGGGCTTTTAAAAAATCGCTAGTTTTTGAAAACATTGGATATTTTGCAAAAAACTCGGTTAGTCGCGCCCAGGCCGCGGGTTAAAAAACCCAATTCAATTTTTTTGGGTCATTTTGTCTTGCATTTTGTGTGGAGCAAGAAGGGAAGAGGTGTGTGGAGGTCATCAAGCATATTTGATGTGTGCAAAGGCAAGGTCATGGAATTCATCCACAATTTTAAGATTTTTGTGGTGGAGGAAGGTTCAAACTTCAACTGGTTGGATCTTTGAAATGTTCATCCACAACCTCCAAGCCATGTATGCCCTTCTCAATTTGTATGCTAATTGTTTCTATAATAATTTGCATGTTTTCTTGTTTTGTTTTAGATTTAGTTGTTTTTTAATGATCTTGTTCACTCTATAGAACAAACAAAATGCAAGGATTTTTTTGGAAAATTTCAATGGAGTATGAAGGTTTTTAGTTTTTTAGCCACCTTTTTGATGCCATTTTTCATGGCTAACATTTTTCTTTGGATGGCTGATTTTTTTAAATTAATATGCTCCATTTTTTTTTAAGTGGGTTTAATGTTTATTTTGTGTGTTTTTGCCCTAGGTCCATTCCTATAGCACTAAGCAAACATGTCTAGGGCCTTGAATCCACTATGGGAGTATGGTGAATTTGAAAATGGAACAAACCAAAATTCTCAGAATTGCAATTTGTAGGGCACATGTGACATGAGGAGTATACAGGTTTAAATACCATTTGGCCAAAATCTTGGGCCATGATGTTGGGCCTTGTCTAAATGTGAGCTCAGAGATTATGAGAGTTGCCCATGATTCAACTAATATAAAGGAAAGAAAGAAGGAAGAGGTACAAAGAGAGCCTCAAACTTGCAACTTTTAAGACATATCAAAGTTCAGGAATATCTGCCAGTGCCACTAAGGGTAGTGGGACGGGCCCCATAGATCTTCACCCCCATGGGAGGATCCAATCTTTCTTTGTTCCAAGAACTAGAGTTGGAGTACAACCATCAATTAAATCAATGGTTAAAAAATGGAGCAACAAGAAGTGCTGTGTTAATGGTTGGTGTCTTTCTCGAGGACTTTACCCTCACCACCACCGTAAAACAACCCATTTTGGCAGCCGGTGTGTGATGCCATTGTAGTTGTTGGCCTGGGGTTTAAAGCCTCTTCATATGAGGAGTTGTGGGGCCTATTATTCAAGCAGAGAATAAGGACATCAATGCCAAGTTGGCAGAGTTCAAGGAATCATGAGAAATCTTCTGCAATAAATGATATCCGATGGATGGACAAATGGGAAGGGTAGGACCATTCAATTTTTTGGTACATTGTCCTAAAGGTTCCATGTTCATAAAATCGGTTGATGCATCCACACATGTGAAAGATGCAACATTATAATGTGAGTTGTTGCATGGGCTCATGGAGGAGATTGTTGCATACCATGTGGTGCAAATCGTGACAAATAATGCAACTAATTATGTAGCTGCTGGTAGGATGCTTGGTGGAGAGGCATACCACAATACCGTTTTGGACTCCATGTAATCGCATTACTGTATTGATTTTATGCTTGAGGATGTGGGGAAATTCCCTTCGTCAAGGAGGTGATTGGTCAGGCGAAGAGCATTCCTAAGTTCATATATAACCATGGTTTTGTTGTCAACCTCATGAGGACACACACCAAAGATAGAGAGTTGTGACGTCTGACAATCACACATTTTGCGACACACTTCCTCACCATCCAATCTTTGCTTCAATGTCAATATGAGTTGAAGCAAATGTTCATTTCTGGTGAGTGGCGTGATTACGGATATAGCAAGCGAAAGTGGATGAAACTTACTGCTGATTGGTAAAGCGACTCTTCCGGGAAGGAGTAGAAGAAGTTTGCTCAATTGTTGAACCATTGGTCAAGGTTTTGAGATTGGTTGATGGCGATAAGCCCGCAATGGGCTATTTGTTTGAGGCCATGGATAAGGCCAAATAATCTATCCAAGCTTATTATGAGGGGAAAGGGTACCCTTGGGTACAACAAACATATGATGATATGGGATTTGATTGATAGTCGGTGGACCGGAATGCTCCATCAATCCATTCATGCAACAACACTTTTCCTCAACCCCACATTTTCCTACAAATGCAACTTTGACTTCGATGACGAGGTGATGGATGACCTATTTACTTGTCTTGGGAGGATGGTACCTGATGCTGGCACTCGCAATCAAATAAATTGCAAGATAGAGATGTATAGAGAATGTGCTGGATTATTTGGCTTTGAAGATGCAGTCAGGCTAAGGACCACTTTTATGCCACATAAGTCATTAGATTTTAAAAAATTCAATTATGTATTTTAAATTTTAAAATTTAAATTTTATTTGAAAGTTAATTATGTTCATTGTTTAAAACTTTAATGTTTTCTTTCTTTCTTATTTTACTGCGTGATGTTTGGTGAAGGAACTGTGTCAAATAAGTACCAAATTTACGAAAAGTTGCCACTAGAACTTCAAATAAACATGTGTACGCCTTCGAAAGTTAGAGCTGCAACATGTTAGAAGTTAGAACTTTAACAAAACAATTACAAATTACATTTATTGTAATTTAAATTTATAACCATCAACACTCATTAAGTTTTTTTAATTTTATGAACCTCTTACAGGTTGGCATTCCCACGTCTTAATGACTTGGTGTATGTCCACTACAATCTCCGACATTGGATGAGGCAGAGAAAGAGCCATGAATGCTATTTCTTTGTGACAATATGGATATATTGTCTAAGTGGAGGGTGAGGCTGAGGTGCCTCTTGGATGAGGCACTGGATGGTTAAAGGAAGGAGCAAGAGTAACAACAACAAATGTGAGGAAAAAGGGAGGAGAGGGAGGAGGAGGAGGAGGAGGAGCTTCATCCATACACCATAGAGGATGACGTTCCAGTAAAAAAATGAAACACCATCTTCTACACAGTTTGGAGTGGCTAGTCCTCCATCCATCATTGATCGTCATATAGTTAATGCACGACCAAGACCTTCTGCCTCTAATTCAAGGCCTAGCAAACATCCCCTGATCTTTCCTCGTAAAGGGGTGAGAGGGCATTGATATCATATAGGTACTTGCTAGTTTTGGGACATGACATTTATATGTGACCATGTCACTTGTATTGGCTCTTTAATTTCTCAAGATCGACTTTGATGTATCAATCTTATTTGGCATCCACTGTATCATGTAGATCAATTATTTCTCCATATTTATGTGTCAAGTGTATGTTTGTATGATGTTGTTGTTGCTTTATATATTGAAAAAATGTTTAAAATTTTGAAAAATTTAATAAAATTGATGGTATTTTACTTCTTCCCAGGTTTTTCGATTTTTCACCGATTTTTCAATAAGACGTTTTCGTGATTAATTTTGTCATTTTTTCGTTGATTCCAATGTTTTCTACTATGGTGCAAACTGCAATTCACCCTAGGATTGACGAGTCTTCCATTTCTATTTTTTTCTACACTGCAGTTCACCCTTGGATTAATGAGTCTTCTATGCGGATACATTTTAGAACTATGAATACATTGGAGGTGAAATTTTGTACAAGACTCAACTGAATCTGAGTCTAGAAGTATTAATTTTGTCAGTTATTGAGTCTCTCATTAATTAAGAGGCAAGCCAAATTATTAGAGAATATTGTTTGTTTCTATTGTCAATTCAGAAGAGATTTTGGTGAAGTTTCGAAGCCAGTAAGTACTTTCCACTACAACTTAACTCATGGGCAATATTCATTACACCTTTGATTTTATTTTACATGTATGCTTGTCATATGTTTCGAAATGGTCGAACCAGATTCCTAGATCTAATTTCAAGGTTATGGAGGGTTTGAGAATATCCATGTATTCAAGACCTTTAAAAATATTTGTATATTTATTGCATTATATTGTTGTAATTTCTTTTTAAGATCAAGGTTGTATTTGTGGTTATTGAAGTGGGTGTTTGAAAATTTAAACTCGGGGCTCTTGTTCTTGGGAGAAAGAAAAAATCAAAACCCTATATAATTTGGAGTAGAACAATTGTGGCTAGCTTTGTTACTGAGAATCTTTTCTTCTTTGTTTTGGAATCTTAGTCTCAAGCCTAGTGAATCGACAGATGATAGCATCATATTTATAAGTGTGGGTTTGAAACCTTGTCTGCTTAGAAGATGGATAGAAGATGGATAGAGAACATGACACCTCAAGATAAGGGATAAGAAGTTCTTCTTTAACTAGCCGAGGACGTCCTTGATGCTTTGAATTTATAGTTGACTACATCATTGTAAGAAGTCGAGGAAGAGGTTGTACTGGACCGTCTCTTGAACTCCCTTGTATTTTGGGTAGTCTTAAAGGTTTGGTCTTAAAGGTTTGGTCAACTAGAGGAGGGCATTACTAATGGTGGCTAGGGTGACAACTCGTCCCATCTTCATGCCTTTGAAGATGGTCATTTTGGTGATGTTTAGAAAATATAATGCATAGGAGACCAAGATTGATCATTGAAGTTCATATTAAATCATTTTGTTGCAAAGTTTTAATTGGTTGTTGGCTTATTTTGCCACTATGGAGAAAACCTAGGTTTGGATAGGTTTTCCCTCTTCCTTGCCATGATGCCCTATGCCATTGATTGAGATTATTCTATTATGTATGTTGTTACGAGGAAAATATCTCTATGGCTAGGGTGAACCACAACAGACAGAAATGACTGTAGAAATCAACTCCATTCCAAACACATGCTATATAAACCAATATGCAAGCAAGATAAGAAAGAGGCCTACCTCGTCCAGATGTTCAATGAAGTCCACCGTGAGCACTTCGACCCAAAACTATATACCTGCAACAATTTCTCAACAAACAAACAAAACAAGCATATGGTGGCAATATAAAAGGTTAGCACATTAGATAGCATAATCCATCAATATACATAACAAATATGCCCATGGATAATAACTCATATATTCGCAAGATATCAATTAGACGAGAAATGAGTATTTATATTAATAAATGATTAGCAGAAGTGAAAATATTACAGACTTCCGTGTTGGCACAATTCAGAACTGACAAACCAAGTTCCTTCCAACTGGGCCTCCACCACTTCAATCCTCCACCAAAGGCAAGCTCATAGAAGGGAGACAATGAGGTTCTCCATCAATCAGGGAAGAGCTTGAGGGCTGAAACCTGTGTTCAGACTTAAAGGACAAAGGGATGCAGACTCAATATGAAGTAAATAATTCCTCCAAAGTAACTTTGCTCTCAAAGTTGAATTCCCTCTCATTTTTCCATAGCTTGGAATTGGCCCATTTATAGCCTTCAAAATGGAACTGAAAGGACGAGTCAGAACGTTTCCAGTATGTGGAAGGCCAAGGATCAGAGATCTCCCGTCGTGACATGGAAACTCGACATTAAATTTTGATTTTCTAGCACAAATCCCGATGTACGCGGGTTGTAGTGGAGCAGCCTGCATATACGCTTGTTGTATAACTTTCAAGGTGCGTACAAGTGGAAAAATATTTATTTTTGTCTCTGGATTTTGTCATCAGGGAAAATAAGTCTGCATGGGGGGATGGAATGAGGCCCTCTCTGGAAGATTGCATAGGTTGAGGCAAATCTTGCTCTAACAGATGCCCCCTAATGTGTGAGGTCAAAGGAGTATCTGTGATGACCGAAATACATTATAAATAACCCAGAAGTGGAGTGGTAGGGGACCAACTGGATGAATTCGGTTGCTCATTACATTCTGTATTGACTTTGCATACATGACTGCCAAAAATTACACTACAAATCCATGTGAAAATATACCAAACAAGTGTCTGTGGCCATGAATAGGTAGATACAAATGCGGTTACATGCCAATAGCTGTCACAGTCACGAACAAGGCCCAGTAGAACCAGTCTCAAAATCAATATGAAGATATCTGTATACCATGGAGTAATTGTTGATCTCCCATGATCACTGAAGTCATATAGGTACTGGTCCAATGAAAAGGAAACAACAGCTCAGGAAAGTTGCGACTACATAGTGATGTCTTCAAGTCTTCTACACAATCCGCTAAAGGTGCAAGTCTACATCATGTGAATAAAGGAGTTGAGGTCGAACACAATGAGACATCATTTGATTACTGGTCATTGATGTATACCGTTAACAAACGCGAGACAACCTACCAATAATGAAAGTCGGTATCAAGGCATAGAGTACATTCGTACAAGTGTGAATAGAGGAGCTGGTGTCGAACACTTGAAGAATCCATTGATCAAGAGACATTGATGTATTCCCAACTGTCGATGGCAAGAGAGCCTGCCACTAATGACTGCAAGCCTCAAGGTACTCATAAGACTCTAGGTCATGTTTCCAAAATAAATGGGCTGATGTCGATGGAAGGAGACCCACTGAAAGGTGTGCATTAAGGCATCTCTCATCAGTCAGCACGAGGAGCAAAGCAGAAGCTTCATGATTTGGTGGAAATCGGACGAATAACAAGTTTCACGAACCAACGACTTGATGCGTCTTTCGCGTGTGCCAAGTGCAAGCAGTACACGAAAAAAGACCCTTTGAATATTAGCCAATGATGAAAACTGCTAACAAAGGCGAGGAAACCACCAATAAGGCTAATGGCATCCAAGATACTGCACGAATCCTAATGTGTGAATAGATGACTTGTCGTCGAACACAAGGGAAACCACCTAGTAAATGACCAATAATGAAATGTCCACTGTTAGGTTCAAGGTGGCCTACCAATGATGAAAGTAGGGCCAAGGTGCACGATAGGACTACAATATCATGCGATTCTGAGACAAACTGAGGGTATTACCAACATGCAAAGTCAAGAGTTCTGTGGAGTGGCCGACATAGGTTAATAGACTTCCTTTGAAAAAGAGCATGAGACATACGGAGGACTTCGACAGCATAGATCCAATGATGAAACCATGAGATGCATGAGGCATCAATAAAATTCTCTATAGGGACTGGAAGAGTAACCAGTCGGTAGATAAGACTCTGTAACGAGCTCAGCTTCCTAAGGCCATGCTAATCCTAAAATTATGATGAATGGACTCAATAACTTTGTGCTCTGTTCAAAGGTGACACGAATGCTGCCAACATAAGATAATACTCCCTTCCTGCCCGTCTTTTTTAATTTTTTCATAGACAAATGAATGTTATGATACAGAGGAGGAAATGACTGTCGCAAGTAAGCAAAACTAGTTCTAGCAGTGGAACATACCTATGCTCAATGCAAGGAAATGCATGCGGAAGATGGACACTTGGGGGATGTTCTCTCTTAGGTATAGGGTGTCAAATTGCGAAGGATATAAACAAGGCTCTGCTTGGTTGAGGATGCAAAATTGTTGAGGCAAACGGTTTATAACGCAAAGCGAGAACCAACTATAGGCTCAATACTGCAAGCAAGGGCATGAGATGCAATCACAACTTAACGCCAAAAAATGTCATTTTTTATGTCTCTTTGTCTACTTGGTGTGAAAAAGGGATAAACTTGTGCCAAATAAACGTCTTTTCAAATCCAATTTACGAGTGTGAAAAAAACAAGTTCACTTAACAATCTTTTCACTTTTTGATAACGAG
>SNQJ01S0026379.1:8649-20680 GCA_010110895.2 Picea sitchensis | reverse complement strand
AAGAGAATTATGATGGGATGGGTGGCTAGTAGGAGGAGAATTTTACTATAGGAAATGGAAAGAGAAATGACATCAAACAAATGAGGAGGTGCTCTACAACATGTTTGATGAGAGAAATTTTGATGTAGAAGTAGAGTCATCCATGAGGAGGAGAAGAGATGTTGTGATTAAGAAGGTGGATTGAAGCTAATATGTGAATTTTGTTTCCATGGGAGGATGGTCATGCCTTTTGAGGAAATTGGTAAGAAGAAGGTCAAAGAAACTAATGAGGTGGTTGGGTTGAAGTCAAGCTTAGGGTTAGGGTTTAAGGGGATTGAGAAAGATGGTGCTCAAAAGTAAGATAATTATTTTCTTACTTCTATATTTGGGAAGAAGATTAAGGAGGGTATGGAGAGGAGAGAGAAGGAAAGGGACATGTCTACGACCTCTTTAGAGAAATCCATGGAAACCACTAGAATTGATCTAAAGATTGTCGATATTGGTGACTTTGAGAAGCATACCGAAGGCAGTGGGATGAAATTGCTAGATAATATAATTTTATCAATGTCCAACAAGTGACTAAAAGATTAGGTCAATGGGACTAAAAAGATATGTCTAGTGTGAGTGCAAAAGCAACACCTATAAATGATGAGAGAAAAAGGGAGGAAAGAAAAAATAGTAGATCATAGATTCATAAGTAAGCATCTATTTAAGTGAGTCTCTAAATTTGATCAAAGAAACCCAAAATCTACAACAATGGTATAAGTGCAAAGATATAGAGGGAGGGTTTGAGACTATAGATCTTGGTGTTGGACAAAAGAGAGAGATATGGAGATGATATCAAGGATTTTTGGTCGGAGGTCTTGATGACCAAGAGCGAGGGGGGGGTGATCGAAGTATCAACTTGTTGTGAGAGTCTTCTGGTGATGTGAAGGGATTTAGTTGCACGATCCTTGGGGCGTAGGAGCGAGGATGCCCTACTCTCTTACCATCCAAGGTCGAAGGAAAGAAGTTCTACATAGAACTTTGGCTGGTTGGTTGAGTATGGGGGTTGGCGTGGTGGGTTGGGGGTACCTAGCTTTGTACCTATCTATAATTGGTCCATCTATCACTTTGATGAAGCGTGTTCTGTGGCCTAGTCTGCCAACATCTCACTGGCCTCAAAGGTTTCAGTTGATCGCCCATGTGGGGAGGTGGAGAGGAGACATGAGGTCTCATGGCTCTATGGTTTGAAGTGCTTTGAGGATGTGTTGGTGGTCTCTTGTTGTTGTGATATGAAAGGGAAACTTGAAAGTATGAGGTGATCCTCTTGGTAGTCACAGGGTGAGGTGGGGCCTAAAAGAACAAAGATTTGTAGCTGGGCATCTCTCGCATGAAGAGAGCTAGGCATTATTTTTGTTTTTAGTTATTATTTATCATTCAATCTTTATATTCTAATCTATAATACAATTTAAGACTGCACATTTCAATTTCAACGACATATTGTTGCTAGTTAAGAGTTTATAACTTTATATGTCCATTAACACCCATCACTTGGCATTGTGTCTTGGTAAATTCCCTTGGATAATACAATAGATTTTAGGGTTTCAAGGAGTGATTTTTACACAAACAAACTTATGCTCACACAATGGCCATGGTATCCACTGCAAGGAGGACAATGCTTTCACTTGCTCAACGCTCCTTCCACACTTTCAATGCCACCACCAACCACATTAAAACTTTGTGTCACACCAACATGATTCAAGAGGCAATGTAGGCATTCAAGCATCTACTTTAAGCTAAATCTAAGTCCTTTCCCAATCTCATCACCTGCTATCTTTTGATAAGTAGCCTACTTCGACGGAATCAACATGAATAAGCATTTTATGTTTACAGACTTATGATTGAAGCAAACATTCTTCCAAATTTGATAACTTTGAACATTATGTTGAGAGTGTTTCTAGATAAGAACTGCGTACGTCATTTTGAAACATCCAACATTTCGAGTGGATACTCCACCCATCATCAGGGAGAATCTAAAAGCTCAAATGTAGGAAAGAGAGTGCTGAGGTATGTATTAAATAGGAAAGAATAAAAGTGGTCGTTGAATAACAATTTATGAGAATGGTCAAAGTGTCCGTTGAGATTCCAAAGGTAAAAATACTTTTAAAGTTTAATAATATAAAGTAGCAGTTGAGGAAGGGATGTGGAACAATGATTATAATATTTAATAAAAATAGTAAAANTTCTAGATAAGAACTGCGTACGTCATTTTGAAACATCCAACATTTCGAGTGGATACTCCACCCATCATCAGGGAGAATCTAAAAGCTCAAATGTAGGAAAGAGAGTGCTGAGGTATGTATTAAATAGGAAAGAATAAAAGTGGCCGTTGAATAACAATTTATGAGAATGGTCAAAGTGTCCGTTGAGATTCCAAAGGTAAAAATACTCTTAAAGTTTAATAATATAAAGTAGCAGTTGAGGAAGGGATGTGGAACAATGATTATAATATTTAATAAAAATAGTAAAAAAATTTAATTAATAAAAATAATTTAAATTTTTTTATGGCGATTTAGGGTTAGTTAACTAGAAGAGGGAACAATGAAGAGGAAATGGTGAAGAAATGTTTTTTTTCAATTAATGATGATCACAGTGTATTAAAATAATATGAAGTATTATAGTAATGGAGAATAAAAAGGTAATGTATTCAGATGTATTATTAAATCATACAGAGAGATAAGATAAACAAAAGGGTGAGGAGGGAGACTGAAATATAATCAATAAGATGTAATGCCTTGCGGAAAGATGAAGAAGTGGGGAGATTAGATTAGAATATAAATGAACATTATAATGCCACATAACCTAGGAAGATTATGAAAGGGGTCTGATTAAATAGTAAAGATAAAGAAAGAAAAACGACAGGTAAGAGGTAAGTGATGAAGGCGTAAATAATTAAAAATACAATAAACATGATGTATAGTGAGCAAGAGGTAAATAATGAAGGTAGTTAAAATAAGTAACAAAATGTATTAAGGTCCTATAATATAATAATGTATTATAATGAAGTAATGTAATGATGTATTATCATAATGTATTGTGATACATAACTATATTCTATTATCATAAAATGAAGGCGAGAAAGATATGAAAACCGAATGATAAAGAAGGAAATACCTAAAGTAATAAATCAAGGGAAAAGGATAGGAGATAAGTTATTGTTATAATGTAAATCAACCTATTAAGAAAAAGAGACAAGTAGGGAGAAAGAGAGGATTAGTTAGAATAGAGGATCAAGTAAAGGGTTAGATATGTTTGAGATAGTAGGGAATATTAATAGATAGAGAAATATGGGTGGAGTGTCCACTCGAAACGTTGGACGTTTCAAAACTAGGTACATAGTTCTTATCTAGAAACACTCTCAACATTATGTCTAACTGTGAAAACTTACATTCTTAGACAACTTTGAATATTATCATCAATTGTCACTGTCAAACAGGTAGAATGGATTATGCATTCAAAGTGTTTGAAGGAATGGAAGCACATGGATATGTTCCAAATGTTGTAACCCTCACTACTCTCATAAAACGACTTTGCAGGAATGGCATGATGGAGGAGGTTGTCAAAATTTTCAATCAAATGGTGAGAAAACAACAAGTTCCTATTTTTTTTTATGTACAATACCCTAAGAAAGGCAAGTTGGAAGAGTCTATGGTGCTTCTCCAGGAAATGGCCGACAAAAACATATGCCCTGATGTTGTCACGTATAGTGGGCTTATTGATAGTTTATTTAAGGAAGGCAAGTTGGAAGAGACTATGGATCTCCTCCATGAAATGATCGACAAAAACATATGCCCTGATGTTGTCACATGCCATGGGCTTATTGATGGTTTCTACAAGGAAGGAAAGCTGCAAGAGGCTAAGTGTTGATTATTTGAACCTAGAAGAAGGGTATTAATTCCAAGTAAAAATTGATTTTACTGAATAATATCACACTGAGGTTATCAACGAAAAAATTAAATCAACAGAAGCAAATTTAGGAAACCAAAACACATTGCATAAGATATTTGCGTAAACAACCCCTGTAAAGCCCTCGAAGGGAAAACCAGATATGTGATGATTTTATTGCTATAAAATCAAGGCTCCCATCCCGGGATAATGGTCCTTCTGAGGAAATACAAATGCAACAAATAGCCTAGCCTATTACCCAAGATCAATGCTTTGATCTTGTTGGTTGCTACTTCCCTCGTTGCCTTTCCTCGGCCCATGCCCCTGCACACCTAAGTGCTCACTCACTCTTTGTGTACCATCACCGTGTCTCCTCTTGCATTAGTTTTCTTTTATAACCTTGAGTTTACCCCAAGTCCAAAACTCTATATCTCCTAAAGTGATTAACGAATGAGATCTAATCTCGTGTTCACTTTAGATCTAGCGGCTAGGACTTAATTCAATTACTAATTCCAACCACTTTCACATTTAATTAAACTAAACTCACTTTATTACAAAAGTACATTCACTTTATTAATCACTTAATAAAGTGAATCTCTTAAGGTTATGAGAGGTAATAATGACGACTCCCATGTGTTGACACAGACCAATGTGGAAGTACCTATCCAATGCTACTAAGAACATCAACACTCTCTTTTAGTGAGGAAGGTACTTCTATCACTTGGAGGTGGCTCTGTCTTCCCTGTCACATATGCTACCATGGCCGCTCTCCAACCCACCTAATTGGATTCTCCCTCTGAAACGAAAACTATCCCTCCCATCTTGCTCGAACTCTTATTTGAAGACTTGTTGACTATGCTCCTAGAAGTCTCCTGCTTTTCAGCATCCTGCATGGTCATCTCGTACCATGACTCCTTAACAGACTTGAAAGGTTGCTCCTTCCCCCTTGAACTTGAAGACCAACTCCCTTTGAGCATCTCAACTTTCGAAGCTACCTACTCCTTGTTCTCTGCCACTCTCATTGATAGATCTGCCATCCCCTAATCTCTGGATGAAAGTCCTTCACCCATATGAGATCCCCTTGAGTAACAATCCTGTGTGAACCAAGCACTTGAGAAAAAATGCTTTTTGCTTCAAACTGATGTGATGAATCAAGCAAACTTGAGGTTGGGTACTGCCATCTGCCTCCTTAGTTGGTTGCCCATACCTCTGCTCAGGGTTTCTTTACCTGCTGCTCAGACCTCTGTCCATTGCTCGGATCTCTGTTTGTTGTCCACTGCCCGAACTCTGCTGCTCGAAGTCTGTTTGGGCTGCCCGAGCTTCTTGCTCGCTGCACAGACCTACTGCCCACTGCCTGGTCACCTTGGTCACTGCTTGGACCCTTGCCCGAGTCTTCCGAATGCTGTCTGGTGACTTCTGCAACTACCCAAGTCTTTCTAGAAACTTCCCAACAAATTTCTATGCTTGCCCAAAATTTTCTGGGGCTGCCCGAGCCCTTTCTGGGCTGTCTACCCATTGCCCAGGGGCTGCCTTAGCTTGCCAGCGGCCTTGTTGGCCAACTGTCTGGTTGTTTGTGCTTGTCTGTTCCGGCGACTGGCGCTGCATCCCATACCTCTCTTGGCGTCTTTACATTGACTGGATTCTTCTTTGCATGGCCCTTTCTCACGTTGGCGGCTTCCTGTTGAGTTGTATCCCATAACCTCCTTTCTCCATGTCATCACCCAACTAATCGACGACACATACAATCGTTTTACTTCAGCCCGCAGCCGTCAACTACATTCCCATGCGACTGATTCTTTGCAGTGGCACCTTTAACCTTCAGTCATATCACTCACCTTTAACCTACGACCTTTGCAACACTTCCAAACTGCAACAACTCTTCTCCACAAGACCTCTCCGCCACGATAGATGTACTCGTGCAGAGACCACAACCGTCAATTCTTCCTTGATAACTTCTTTTAAGTCCACGACTTTGGCCACAACGATCTCAGCATTGCCGGTGGATCTTCACCAGCAACAAACTTCACCTTGTCATTTTCTCTTACTGCTGACAACTACTATAACTGCTGCAACAACAACCCAACCATCTGCTGTTACTCCACACCCGCGGTTGTTGTAGCTGTTACCTTCACTCGGCTGCTACAACACAATCCTCGGTTTGTGATCTCCAACAAGCCGATCTAATACGACTATCACAACCCCATCTCAGCCACCGTTCTAAGCCGTGCTTTCTTTAGTTACTCGATCTGCAGCCCCTGGTCTCTCTCCACGTCCTCAACAACTCACTCGGATTGATCTCCACGCGCAGGCGTCTCTCACGATTTGCTGCAATTGACGACTCATTTCGTGCGTTGTACGGCCCGTACGATGACGTCTATACGTTTTTGTGCAAACTTCTTCCTTTAAAAAAAATATATTTACCCTTCAACAAACCTCATAAATATTCGGGTAAACAACTCCTAGAAAAAACTCGAAGGGAAAATCAGATCCGTGATGATTTTATTGCTATAAAATCAGGGTTCTTGTCTTGGAATAATGACCCTTTTGAGGAAATAAAAATGCAACAAACAACCTAACCTATTACCCAAGATCAATCCTTCGATCTTGCTGCTACTTCCCTTGCTTTCTTTCCTCGACCCCTGCCCCTGCACACCCGAGTGCTCTCACTCACTCTTTGTGTACCATCACCTTGTCTCTTCCTCTTGCATAGGTTGTCTTTTATAACCTTGAGTTTACTCTAAGTCCAAAACCCTAGATCTCCTAAAGTGATCAATGATTGAGATCTAATCTCGCATTCACTTTAGATCCAATGGCTAGGGCTTAATTTAATTACTAATGCCAATTACTTTCACATTTAATTAAATTAAACTCACTTTATTCCAAAAGTACATTCACTTTATTAATCACTTAATAAAGTGAATCTCATAAGCTTCTGAGAGGTAATAATGACGACTCCTACATGTTGACATAGACTGTTGTGGAAGTGATGCTACTAAAACATCAACATTAAGGAGCTCCTCCATGAAATGGATGTCAAAAACATATGCCCTAATGTTGTTACATGCAATGGGCTTATTAATAGTTTCTTCAAGGAAGGCAAGCTGGAAGAGGCTATGTAGCTCCTCCATGAAATGCCCAGCAAAAACATATCTGCTAATGTTGTCACGTACAATGGGCTTATTGATGGTTTCTATAAGGAAGGCAAGTTGGAAGAGGCTATGGAGCTCCTCCATGAAATTGTCGACATAAACATATGCCCTAATGTTGTCACTACAATGGGCTTATTGATCGTTTCTGTAAGGAATGCAAGCTGGAAGAGGCTATGAAGCTCCTCCATGAAATGCTTGAAAAAAATATATGCCTTGATGTTTTCACATACAATGGGCTTATTGATGTTTTTTGTAAGGAAGGCAAGTTGGAAGAGGCTATGGAGCTCCTACATGAAATGCTTTGTAAAAATATATGCCCTGATGTTGTCATGTACAATGCGCTTATTGATGGTTTTTGTAAAGAAGGGAAGTTGAGCAAGGCACGAAAGATCTTCTACGAAATCTCGAGCAAAAACATATGCCCTAATGACATCACATACAATTTCTGCAATGCCTATATGCCCTAATAACCGATGTGCTTATCTCAATTTATGGGATATACCCACTAGAATTGCATTATCGTTTGTTTGAGTATATTCAACATTCTCACCTTCTGTGTTGAATTTGTTGTCCATAAAAATTGTACTTTTCTCAGGGAAATCACCCACATGGTCGCGAAAATTGAGGAAGAGAACATTTCATTAAAGAGGCAACTATATGACAACAGGGAACAAGACGCCCTACACCACCCCCCTGACGATACCTTACATGCAGAGATTATTGATATTAAAATCAAACAAGAGGAGATAAACTCTCAGTAGGCTTCCTCCAAACATGAAACATAAATACATTAACTCATGGGCACATGTCGTTAAAGGCATGGATACATTTCCTTACCCCCCTCTAGCAGTAGTTAAGGAGGTGGTACACGCTAAAATCATGGAATAATGAACTAGGCAGGCACGAGAATTGAATCTCAAAGTGAGAGGGATTCCTCTACCTCTTCCCTTCTCAGACCCCATGTTGATCAGAACAACATTTCTTAGGGATCATCTAGACATCCAGGACATGGATCTTGATAGAGCTGGGATGGTTCCTGAGTCCACTCTCTTTATCCAGTTTAGGTCTGCAACTGATCGAATTTGAACCCTTAGAGCTAAGAGAAAGTTGATTTCCCTTCCCTGTAAGATCTTACTGGATGAAGATCTCACCAAATCATAGGTTGCGAAGATCAAATGCTCCAGAGAGAAGGTTACAACAACACGCTAGGTAGGGAAATGGGCAGTCATCAAGAACCTCAGAGAAGTCATTAGGGATTCTTTCCAACCTGGATGGGTACCACGTTCTAGGGCTTCCAAATGACATTTGGGAGAAACGACAGGGCGTAGGCATTTCCATCAGCTGTTGGAATGACAATGGGTCTTTATGTTCATCGTCGGGCCTACTATATGACGCTCTTGGGTCATCGAACATACTATTCATTACCAAGACACATGAGAGACCTGTTCGATCTCTCCCAGACATTACAGGATACCATCAATTTTCAGTATGTAGACAGGAGACGAGGAGTTCAGGTGGCATCAAAGGTTTAGGTGGAGTTGCTTGCTTTGTTAGAGATTCACTTCGGAGCAAGATTGTTTTGGTTGCCACAGATGATTTTGCTAGGTTTATGTGGGTTCGAGTTTGTGGTTTTCCCCCCCTCCCAAGGGACATTTTCATTTTCGTTTGTTACTTCTTCCCAGCGTCCTCATCATATGTCATTCATAATGGCCCTGATAGGGACCCCTTTATAGACTTATATACCGACATCACCCGGTACATGGTGATTGGAGAGGTGGTTCTCCTAGGTGACTTCAACTCCCACACTAGAGCCCCCCAAATTCCTCTCCACAACTGGTAAGATGACATACTCTATATCCAGGAGATCGATCAAGAATCAATGGGGCTTCATTGGATGTCTAATGATGCATTGGGGACCCTCACACCTTATGGGAGACACCTTTTACCCTTAGGAGAATCTCATGAGTTGTTGATTCTGAACGGGCTCCCAAGTTTCCCTAATTCTCACTTCTTCACGTGTTGGCCCCCTGGAGGGGGTGCACGTGTTGTGGATTACGTTCTAACAATAACTTACTCCCCTTTATTCATCACTTCTCTGTGTCCCCCATCCCCCTTGCATACCATGCTCTTCTTTCCTTCTCTCTTAGAGCTGACACACCCCACCTCCCACATTCCCTCCCCAAGGCCCACCCCGCACTTTATTATTCTTCGACAAGGGGGACTCAAACGCCTTTCTACCCACCTTCGATAGATGCTCCCCTTCGAGACCCAATTCTCCTTACTTGATGCCTCTACCATATGATTACCTCTCATTCACCACTTGGGATGCAACCCTCAAATCCTACCCTCACTCCACCTGGTGCACTTCTACCTCCCCAAAACACAAATCCTGCTCTATGAACCGATGATATGACGATGACTGCAAGGTCCTCCACCGCCAACTTCAACATGAATTCACCCATGCTCACCCCTCCTACCCTAGCCTCAAAGTTTCATATCATCGTCCCCTCTGTCACAAGAAGCACCTCTTTATCTCTTAAGAGGAGATATGACTTATCCATTTCCCTTACTCACTCCCCCAAAAAATTCTGGTGTATAATCCTCCCCTGTCGCTCCCCCCTCCCATCCGACCTAGACCTCGACTCTATGTTTTACCACATATCCACTCTCTATGGTATTCTTGGACAGACCTAGATTCAAGTTACCTCCTCACCCTCCTCATGCTACTTATTCTACAAAAGAGTTTGAATCCCCACTACACAAATTCCTTCAGTTCGATACGTCCATTTACCAGCTGGGTTCATTACACGTTTGGTGGCTCTAGAGACAGGGACATTAGAGAAGTTGTTTGGGTGATGAACAACAACAAAGAAGCATATGAGGAAGGCTTTTAGGCAGAGTTATTTAAGCATGGTCTTCGTGCTTTGGCTTCTCACTTGGCTGATCTCTTCAACCATGTGGTTCATACATGTTTTCCTTTAGCTTGGTCGCACCACATCATTCACTCGATACACAAATTAGGCCCCAAGTCGGATCCCAAAGTTATAGGACGATCATGGTGGGCCATACGTTCTTGAAGCTCTATGTTACAGTTCTCCATAGGAATCTCTCTAGTGAGATTCAACATAGACACCTCAAAGCTAGGGGACAAGTAGGATTCCAACTTTCTCATCAGACCATCAATCACATCTTTACCCTTTGAGCCATCATTGAGGAGGCACATTGGTCTTCGGAAGTCTATTGTTGCTTTGTAGATTTTCGGAAGGATTTCCACTCCGTCTTGAGAGAATCCATGTTCCATAGGATCAGAGACATTGGCATCTCCCATACCCTACTGATTTCCATCATGCGCCTCTATGATTTGGTTCTTAGTCGTCTCCACAGTTCATGGGATGTCAGATTTCATCAGGAGTACCATTGGAGTTAAACATGGTTTCCCCCTATCCCCCACATTGTTTGGGATTTATATAGTGATGGGTGTCTCCTCCACTAAGTATGATATCCATCTTGCTTTTCGCTGACGATGTGGTCCTCCTAGCCTAATCTCCAACGGGTTTACAGAGACATTTAGATGCACTAGCTCTCTTATGCAACCTTCAGTATTTGACGGTCAACTTGGGTAAAACCAAGGTTATTATCTTCAATGGTTCGAAGAAGTCTGTAGACATTCATTTCTTCTTCATAGGGGAGGAGATAAAGATCACCAACGCCTACACGTACTTGGGAGTACGACTTTTAGGACCCCATTTTAGTTTGTGACCAACCCTCCCACGTTGGATTGCCAAGGGTTATGGGTCTTTAGCCCTTCTCGAGAGACCGTGTTTCGACACCATTTTTAGGACATCTCATCCAAGATGTATCTCATGGAATCCCTTATCTGACCCACTATTATCTATGGCTTAGAGATATGGGGGCCTTCCTTATTGGAGTCTGATTAGGTCTTAGTTGAGAGAGTCCAGACCCTTCTCCTCCGATGCATCATTAGATGCAAGAAGATAGTTCCTCTTCACATCATCCTAGTAGATTTTGGGGCTCAACCCTTCCGACTAGAGATGGTGTTCAGATTGGTCTCTTTTCTACATCACATTTAGGGGGGCTCAGACCCTCATGGGCTTCTTTAGGTATTCAAACCAATGGTGTTTATCCTTATACATATAGGAGGCCCTCAAGCTTTGAGCCCATACTCTTCAGCCTCCTATGAGACTAGACCCTATTTGGCGGATCGCCTCCTTACTCATGGTGCCACCCTCAGAAAGGGGCACTAAGAGACAAATCGACACTATCGCAACCCCAGAATCCAGACAGTACGCACCCGTGGGACCTTCCCTCATCCCATGATATTTCAATGATGTGACCAGATCAGATCCCTTCCCAGTAGATGAATGAGATCCCCCATATCTCATTAGTGCACTACCTCTACCAGTCAACAACGCAACGAACGATCCAGGCACTCCAATAGTTCCCCTGGGACACCCGACTATACTCAACTTTCTTCATTCAACCTCTAATGGTAGGAGAGATGGATCCATTTCATGACAGATCTACCTCCTTTCTTCTGGTTTATCTTTTCCTTAGATATTTTCCTATCAGAGGAGGAGGTCTTTGAGCTCAGGGCCAAGGGTTCTTCATGCCTTGTATTATATCTCACTCTCTACAACTCTACCTTATTTCACTTTACTTTCTGCATCTCTCCTTTTAGGATACCTTTCGGTACTCCTGCATTGTATTGACATCATTGATACCTTTGACCTACTTTTGTGATCATTAGTCGAACATTAATTAAATTATCTTATCTTATCTTATCTGGTCTCTTACCTTATTTCATTCTGAATATTAGTCTAGGTCATGTGATTAAACAAGGGGCCCAACATGCACCTTCTTCACTAGTTATGGTATTTTCAAGTTTTGAACAACCTCCAAATTTGATCATTTCATAGGACACTTCAGTTGCAATTAATCAATCTCTTCACCAATTG